>JAJIBD010005521.1:0-168091 GCA_021461705.1 Cryptotis parvus | reverse complement strand
TTGTATATATGGTATCTGATTCCATAAGTGTGAATAAAGACACTTATAATAAACACAGATTGTGGGAAAAATCATAAGAAAATTTAAGAGCTTGTCAATCAGTGATCAAATACCACTATCGCTATCACTATCTGTCACTATCTTCCCATTGATCATCTATTTGCTAGAGCTGGCACCAGTAATATCTCCATATGTCCTGTCTCATGCTAGTAGAACCCAAAGGCATCTGCTTGCTCCAGGAACATAAAGAGCCTCAAGCCATTATATTAGGTCATAGGAATGACCTAATATAAATGTTACTGGTATTTGGCATATAAATACGACACGAGCAACTTGCCAGGCTTGTCGTGCAGGTGGCATACTCTTGTAGTCACCTCTAAATAAAGCAATTATTAATGAACCGCGGCGCGAGCTGGACTGTAATAGTCTGGTCTGCTGGGTGGAATTGTGACGAAATAAGTCCGGATGTGGAAAATGGCAGCCCCCATGGAGTCGAGGGGGATTGTCTGGCTTGTTGTGAGGCCCTGCTGGGGTGGCAGGCCAGAGCTAGAACCCGCCATGCCTCTCAGGTGCCTTATGAGCGGCTGGGCAGAGGGATAGCAAGTAGCAGCTCTGCCCCATGTCTGAGAGTCTCTGGTTCAGCATACCTGGGCTGGATTGAAAAAAAAAACTGCTGCAGGGTGGGTGTCGATGATCCGGGCTGTGATAGTCTGGTCTGCTGGGTGGAGCTGTGATGAGGAAGAAGTCCAGATGTGGAAAATGGCAGCCCCCATGGAGTCGGTGGAGGGGAGGTCGTCTGGCTTGTTGTGAGGCCCTGCTGGGGTGGCAGGCCAGGGCTAGAACCCAGCCATGCCTCCCGGGTGCTTTATGAGGGGCTGGGCAGAGGGAGAGCAAGTAGCAGCTCTGCCCCATGTCTGAGAGTCTCTGGTTCAGCATACCTGAGCAGGATCTCAATCCGGATCAAATACCAAAACACAACATTGTCAAAGATCAACTCACAGGTAAGTGCAATCAGGAGCAGCATGAAGGAGAAGGTGCAGACTGGTAGATTCATACAGCTGAAAGCAAGGTGAAGTGAGTCAAATCCAGTATCAGGATCAGGTGATGAAGATGGCTATTTACAGTTTTAGTGATAGCAGCCAAAGGGAATGTATCACTTGTATCACTTGTCTTCCTGTTGCACATCGATTTGCCTGAGTGGGCACCCAGTAACATCTCCATATGTACTGTCACATGCTAGTGTAGCTCAAGGGCAACTGCTCACTCCAGGAACACATAGGAGCCTCAAATCATTCGTTCAGGTCGTGGGAATGAGGTCTACAATTGTTACTGGTTTTTGGCATATCAAATTTTATCACAAAGAATATGTAAAATCTAAGTGGAGACATGAGTATAGATTTTGAATTGAACAACTGACTCTCATGGGATAGCATATGAAAAATTTTGGAAGGCAAGTATTCACTTTTTTCTACTAAAAATATACAAGTGAAAAAATGCGTTGTGTGGCCTTAGTGATAGTCCAGCGAGTAGGGTGTTTGCCTTGCAAGTGGCCGGCCCATGCCAGCCGGGTTTGATCCCCAGCATCCCATATGATCCCCTGAGCACAGCCAGGAGTAATTCCTGAGTGCAAAGCCAGGAGAAACCCCTGAGAATCGCTGGGTGTGACCCAAAAAAAGCAAAATAAATAAATAAATAAATAAATAAAAATATGCCTTCCACACAAATATTTGACTAAGTTTTGAGACTGTATCACTTTATCACTGTCTTCCCGTCGATTTGCTCGAGTGGGCACCAGTAACATCTCCATATGACCTGTCTCATGCAAGTAGAGCCCAAAGGGCACCTGCTTGCTCCAGGAACATAAAGAGCCTCAAACCATTCCATCAGGTCATGGGAATGAAGTCTATAATTGTTACTGGTATCTGGCATATCAAATACGACACGTTTAGCTTGCCAGGCTTTGCCGTGCGGGTAGCATATTCTTGTAGTCATCTCGAAATCCAGCATTTATTGATGAACCGCGCAAGCTGGGCTGTGATAGGTTGGTCTGCTGGGTGGAGTTCTGACGAGGGGGAAGTCCGGATGTGGAAAATGGAGGTCCCTCATGGAGTGGGGGGTTGTCTGGCTTGTTGTGAGGCTCTGCTGGGGTGGCAAGCCAGGGCTAGAACCTGCCATCCCTCCTGGGCACCTCATGAGCGGCTGGGCACAGTGAGAGCCAGTAGCAGCTCTGCCCCATGTCTGTCTACTTGGATGACATGGGGCAGAGCTCCCCATGAGACTAATATCCAATAAACATTTATATGTATATATACATATTATATATGCATATATATGCAAAATATAATATATATGCTGTATATTATATTGGCAATAATACCTAGTCCTAAATTTAAATATTATCTTTTGAACATTTTTCTATATTTTTAAAGGTCTTGGAGAGAGAAAACATGTTCAAGAGAATACAGCAAGCCATTAAAGATGCATTATGAAAAACAAATCTAGTTCTAGCATAAACATGTAGCAGTAGTGTGGACAAAGTTTCTGTTTCTTACATATATAATGATTAGTCAATTTCATTCTTTTCATCTTATTCCTCATTTGAGCAATAAACCCTCTTTATTGTATAATGGTAATTTAGAATCACATAGAATGATTATTAAGACATCAATCTTTGTAATTTTAGTTTAAGTAGACATTTCTGGATTTGTAGTGTACTGCACTGAAACACATTTACAAATAACCTGATTCCTGACAATCTGTGGCTGAGTTAATCAATAACTGGAGTGAGTTACTGAACAATTGTTCTTCCTTGTGAGAACGACAATAAATGGTATTCTTATTTTATACATTTATACATGCCTTTGCAGTATTTTAGTACATGTTGTATTTTTGAAACCTATTGACAAGAGATAAGAACATGAAGTCTTTCATGTAAGTGTTTGGTGGAGTGACAATCATATAGCAATAATGTAGGGGACACTGTAGCAGAGTGTAACTTGCTTTCAAGGGGGAGTACACAGAACAAAATTTGAGAACAGATACAGATGCGCATTTATTTTTACTAGTATTCCTTCTTGAAAACTAAACCCAAAATTTTGAGAGATAAATGCAGAAAGTGTAGGAGAAATAAAATCATATTTTCAAGGGAAAAGTGGCTATGCATGACAATGGCTCAGTAAACATGTAGAGCAAAAAAGGAAGGTGGTAAAGGTTTGCACAGTAAAGAGATTGATTACAAACAGGATGGCTCTGCAAATAATATAGTCTTATTTTCATAGAAGAAATAAAGAATAAAACATCCCTTTGCAACAACATGAATGCACTTTGAGGACATTGCATTAATTTAAATAGTCAAGCAGAGAAAGACAAATATGATTTAACTGACATGTGGAATATGAAACAAAAGCACCAAGTTTATGGATGCAGAGAACAATTGGCTATTGTTAGAGGGAGAGTTAAAGTAGGCAAAGTAATGGAAGGAACAAAGTATGTAAAAATTTATATCCCACAGATGAGTGCAATAAACAAAACAAAAGTGAAATATACCTCTATAAAATAAATAACGGAAATTGTCTTCAGTTTGAAAATTTTTATTATTAAACTTAAAATAAATTCTAAAAAATTTGCTTGCAAAATAAAATAGAAATAAAAGTCAAGAAATTTTCAGGTACATTGAAAACAACAGATACTTTCTGAGATCACTATCTTCTCATTCATCATCTATTTGCTCCAGCGGGCACCAGTAATATCTCCGTATGTCCTGTCTCATGCTAGTAGAGCCCAAGGGCATCTGCTTGCTCCAGGAACATAAAGAGCCTCAAACCATATTAGGTCATGGAATGACCTAATATAATTGTTACTGGTATTTAGCATATCAAATACGACACGGGCAGCTTGCCAGGCTTGCCTTGCAGGTGGCATTTGTGCACTGTATAGAGTAAGGGTACAATAACAGGATCTTGCATGTGAACACCCAGACTTCTCAATGTTGTTGAAGACAATAACTTCCCCCAACTGTAGTCTCCTCAAAAGTCACTTGACCATAAACTCAGGATTTTCCCTCTGGGACTGCTACAGTGTCCCATTGGTCTAACGACCTTTCCTTATGCTAGTAGCATGCAGTCTTTGTCATGAAGGGTTTGGTAGCACGTTTTGAGCTCAGGGTGGGTGGAGCCTCAAACTGTTCTTAGTTATGAGATTATTCTGGTTATCTGGGGTTTCCTGGGCATCTAAGAGAGCTTTAAGGTATTTCCGGCTCCTGTAAAAACAATGCTATTACAACTCTGGTAAAGACTGCACTGAATCTGTAAGTCACTTTGGGCAGGCCATTTTAAGGAGAGTAAATCTTCAAGCCCATGAACATGAGGTGTCTATTTATATATCCTTTTACTAGAGTACACACATTTTCAGATTTTCCAACATGACAACGCCATGTTGAAAAGGCAGAGATGAGCGGCATCCTTGCCTTACTTCTGGATCATTGTCGAAGATTTATTTTAATTTATCTCAGAAAGTCAAAGATCTTCGACATTCTGATATAAATTAAAATAAATAATTAAATGTATTGTTTTTTGTTCATTAGTTGACATTAGAGAGTGGTACTCAGTTTTGTAGTAATTAGAACAGGAACCTCCATTATTTTCAAAAAATGAGATTTTTTTGGTCATAATATTGTTCTACATTCCTTAGGAATTTATTATATTATAAGGGATTAAGTATTTATGTATATATACTTTAAAAATTATTTAAATTCATATGATTATATATGAAATATACCCTAAATGCCTAAACTACTGATAAAACGTTTTCCAGTATAGAATACAAAGAAGATTCTGTTGCTGGCCCAGTTAAATTGCCTGTATTTTTGACAGTGCCCCAGGGGATATTAAATAAGAACACGTAGTTTGATTCCATGATGCTAAGCTTAGAAGCTTAAGAATGCTCATGGCATATTTAAGTCATGCCTACTTTCCCATAAATAAAGCAAATTTTAATTTTTCAACTATATTCATAATTTAAATGACCAAAATATTTCTAGCATAGCTTATTCAAATGTTAATTTTGATGTTTTGATTATTAAATTCTCTTCCTCCTCAATTTAAAAGTAAAATGATTCAAATTATTTTAAGCACTTTAGACATATGAATAATTCTCATTTCTCTCACCCACACAATAGCCAGAGAATTTTATTGTATGGATCATTGACATGGCTGATGATACTACCTCCTGTGGAGCTATTGTGACCCATCTTGTCAATGGCTGCCTTTTCATTTTAAAAGTAAGACCCTCTATGTGGCCACTGATCCAGAATGTGTCTCAAAGAACAATGGAAAACCATGGATTGATTCTGTCTTTTTTGTTCCATTTATTCCATCAGAAACTTCTAAAAGTCAACTCTTCCTATTAGAATGTCATAGCCCAGAAAAGATACGCATTTGAAGCAGCTCTGTTTTAAGCACATATTATGCAGCTTTTCTCTAAATGCACATCACAAAACTAGAGAATAGCTATTCAATCACATACAAATATTTAATTTGGAAACTCAGTTCTCAAGGTTAAAAGATCAACATCAACAGCAAGGAAAACAAGCCAGTGTCTCTCAGTTTATGTTATCAAATGTAGAATCACTTTCTACTATACTATTACTGTTCACATAGCTTGGAATATTTACATCAGAGCTGTAGCAGCAACATCCGGAAACTTGCATTGCTCCATTTTTTGTACCCCCATCCTAAGACTAAATCAGAAGCCCACCTATGAGGCCTGTCAATCTATGTTTTAACAAAGATTATAGGTGGCCTGACATTACCTACTTCTACATGGAGACCAGTTTAGAATGCTTTGCTACTCTACTCATATTTTTCACACTAAAATTTTAATACAAAATCACTCTACCATATTTATATTTTAATTATTTATAATTCAATCATAAAAAGATTAATATTTCTAAGATAAGCACATCGTTTTTGGCTTTCTTTATCCCACTGGCAAATATGATCATTCCTTTAACTCACTTCTCTCAACCTACAATAATTATCTCCAATCATTATGCTTGGTTCTAATTGGATACATGTATTATAACTTATTAGTTTCCCATATCTGTAGCAAAAAATATAATATTAAGTGTAATATGAAGAAAGTGTACAGAAATAGGAATTTTTCTCACTGTATGAAATATTCTTCACCTGTACTATTATGCTTACTTTTTAAGTTGTTAAGTTTCCAATTGTGAACAACAGTTATACTTAATATATTTAATATTTTCTCTTTTTTCTCCAGCACTATATTTTGAAATCTTTCTTTCCATTCTCAGAAAATGCCCTTAAGTCAATTCTTTTTGCATCCTAAGAAGAGATTGACTAATTTACCTTTTATATCTTAATGGCAAAACATTTCAGTGCATCATTTCAACTAATAGTATCCATATCTTGACATTTGCTATTACCGCAAATCAGTAAAGTAGTTAAAATCACAATCATTAAGAAGGGCATTAGATGAAATACAGATAAGCTGTTATTTACCCATCACATAGCAACTAATAGAAGTGACTTCACTCTTTTCATTAGTTCAACAAATTAATCCTAATTAATTCAAATATTTTGGAGCCCTAAGATTTTAATAGTAATATAAAGTAAATTAAACTATTTACAGTCAGTTAATGGTGGAATTAAATATCCTAAATATGGGGGCGGAGCGATAGCCCAGCGGGTAGGGCGTTTGCCTTGCACGTGGCCGGCCTGTGCTGGCCTGGGTTCCATCCCTGGCATCCCATATGGTCCCCCGAGCACCGCCAGGAGTGATTCCTGAGTGCAGAGCCAGGAGTAACTCCTGGCTCAGAGCCAGGAGTAACCAGGAGCATTGCCGGGTGTGACCCAAAAAAGCAAAAAAAAAAAAATCCTAAATATAAAAAAATCCAAATATTTTAAAGTAGAAACAGTTAACTTCAAAAAGAAAATTTGGGGGAAAAACAATTTCTCTAAACAGCATTATAGAAAATCCTAAAATTACAATTGGTAGTTACCTGCATATTCTTTGAGAATGAGCTTATGTAATTTGTTATTCTACTAATTAATATACTCCAAAAGTTTCAGAATCCCCTTTAAGGCAGATCTCTATAATGCTGTCAATTTCAGTAAAACATATTTTTACCTAATTTAGCTAAATAATGCTCAAATTAAAGATAATTAAAATGCTATTGCTCTGGTTTCCAATCTCATAAATTTTAGATCAAATTGTTTAAATTTGAAAATGAAAAAATTTTGTGGTTAATATGAAAAATAGAAAGGGAATATGCAACAAGAAAGCATTATTATGAATAAAATCAATTTAACATTGATTTTATGAATGAATAAAATCAATTTAATAGTTCATACTTTATATTTGATATTTAAATTTAATAATCACTTAACATTAATGACATATTGCAAAATTTTCAACAACTTCACATTGTAACAAAAACATCTCAGAATAGATGCTTAATGCTTTATTATAAGGAATTAAATGATGTCTTCAAGTTTCAAAAAAGTAGTTGCAAATTATTTGGGTATAGATGAAGCAGCTCATAAAATTAGAGGCATGTGGAAAATCTTGGAAATTCTGGACAATTATTAAGTTACTTAATTTTATAGTAGTAACTATATTTTAATGATTTAAATTTTATCAGCATACAATAAAAATATTTTCATGTTGTTTACTTTTTTACTTTTATTTCATTGTGTTTTTACCGAAATGCTTCTTTGGTATGACTATGCATACTATAAAGACATCCCTTAAAATTGGCAGCTCAAATATTTAGTATACAGGCTTTGTGTTTCAGCCTTCTATACAGGAAATTTTCAGTGATAAGACTATTTCTAACCAATGCATTCTAAGTGAAAGTGAAGTGTGTACACCTGAACAGAAAGAGGTAAAAACTGGTATGTCTTTTGGTATTTCTTATGTTCAAATGCATTGATCTTTGAAGCCATGTGTCCAGATGGTCTAAATAAAATATGGAAGACCTCCAATTTACCACTCCAAACTGTGACATAATTCAGAAATAAGCATAGAATACTAAAACTCAGATACATCAGCTCATTTGCCTCTAAGAAAAACACTTGAAACTTATAAATACTAAAATGAATAAACAAAATTATACGATAGTATCTAATATATGTACATATTAGATCAAGTATATTCCCTAGAACTGGACCTAAAAAAGTGAATTTAAACCTATCAGGATTGATAAACTCTAGCCTGTGACTGTTGATTAGGAGTGAAAAATCAATGAAAAAAAGGCAAATAAGATAAAATGGAAAATCTTCATTGTTACATTTATACAAATCTTTATACAAATCAATCATTTTATGTAAATGTGACTGATATTCATATATCAAACTAATTTTAATGATCTCTCCATCATTCATCATTGTTACATAAAATATATCTATCATCTTAATTGTACCCTTAAGTGTGGAACTTTTCGGAAAAAAAGTAGAAGCAAAATTAAGTAATTTGATAAAATAAAACTGTGATATTTACAAAGGACAGAATTAATCTAATCAAGATTATTTAGAACCAGCATGCTCAATTGTTTAATCTGATTATTCCAGAAGTTGAGGCTTTTGAAATAATATTATGAATTGTGAACAGTAAATTAGAAAACTACAATGTCTAGATAAAGAGAATGCATATTTCTGATCCAGTTTTTCATATTTGTAGGCAGTTTAATACAATTTAATCCTGGCTAAAAGCAGTGTATGATGCTTGCTTAAGTGACTTGACATAAAAATGATGATGACCATATGTTTTACTTGTTATATTTCGGAAATTTGGTTTTTAAAATTTTTCTGAAATAAGCCAAGTCAGGAAGAAAATGTACACATACATGTCTGTGGGAAAAATGAAATGGTCTTAGTCCAAATTATGAGGAAAGGGATCCAGTGACGGGTGATATATATGAAAGTTTTGATTGCAATTTAGTTAAGGAGGGCCTAGATTCCAAGCTGCAGAGATTTATTTTTCTGTCTTCTATAGTGGTCCTGAGTAAGCATTGATAGTCTTTGACTTGTACAATGCTTCAATGTACTTTTATCAAATTATTATTTATTAAACTTCAACCTGTTTTTATATTTGTGCCAATTGGAATTCCATCTTCCTTCTCACTATTAATTGACTTTAAAGAAAAACTTTTAACACTAAATGAAAATGAAAAAAAGCTCTTTTTTCCCCAACTGGACTCTGGCCCCTAGAAACTTATATGAAAGTGGACACCTAATCCCAAAGAATCATTCCTTGGCTGCGTCTCATACATTCTAAGAGAAAATGAAGGATTTGATTTCCTTCAAAGATGTTTATCTATTTTGAATGACTTTAAGAATTTGCTCCTGTGGGGTAGAATTGTGCATTTACAGGAGCTCCTGGTTTTGAACTGAGGCAGTGGTAGAGTGACTCATATGGGAAAGCAATCATTGTAATCTACATTTGGAAATGGTTAAACTGATAATTGATGAAAAGAGCCAAGTTTCCTAGAACTAGTTGTGGAACTGTGAACCTATTTCCAATCTTGGGGTTATATATTCTGAAGTTCCTCTTAGAGTGCTGCTGTTATAGCTCTGAATTCTGACTTTTAGAAAGTAGTAGAAAAAGAAATACTTTATTGGTTGTTATTTTCAGTCAGGCTATAGTTTACTGTACATCTCACGCCTTGTGTGTATGAGACCTGGTTTGTTCCCTAACGTCCCTGGGAACCTGGGAACCACCATAATCACTTGTATCACTTCTTGTTTTGTCTTCCTGTTGTTCGTTGATTTGCTGGAGCAGGCACCATCAGTAAATTCTCCATATGTCCTGTCACATGCTAGTGTAGCCAAAGGGGCATATGCTCGATCCAGGAACATGAAGAGCCTCAAATCCTTCCTTCAGGTCATGGTAATGAGGTCTATAATTGTTTCTGGTTTGGGCATATCAAACATGACATGGGTAGTTTGCCAGGCTCTGCCGTGCAGGTGGGATACTCTTTGTAGTAGCCTCTCATTTTGTGCATTTATTGATGAGATGGTGAAATATCTGCTTTTCTGATGAGCTGTGGAGTCCGGATGTTGAAAATAGCGGCCCTCATGGTGTAGGGGTTCCTCTGGCTTCGCGAAGGCTCTGCTGGGGTGGCGGGCCAGGGCTAGAACCCGCCCTCCCCTCCAGGGAGCCTCCTGATCAGCTGGGTACAGGGAGAGCTGGTAGCAGCTCTGCCTCATGTATCAGACTCATACCACAATCACCACCACAAAAATGTTTTTCTAGTAAATAACTTAGACATGCCACGTATGCAAGAAGTAAGATTGAGAACAAACGTGAGTCACTCTATAAGAAACATATCAGTACTGGTCTCCTTAAAGTTTATTCTATTCTTTCTAATTTAGAAGGAAATACTGATATCAATTCAATTTTTGGAGGTGTGGGGCCTGGGATTATACCTTGCGGTGGTCAGGGCTTCCTCCTGGCTCTATGCTCAGGAATCACTTCATCGGGGCTCAGGAGACCATACAGTATTCGAAGATCAAACTCAGGTGCTCTTATTATCCCTTCACACCTACTCAAGTCCTTCCCAGGTCCTTCCCAGGATCTTTCACATTTATACAGTTCTAGACAGGTTCTTACTGATGCTTGTCATCCCATTAGCTTAGTGGGAAGCCAGAGCAACCCACACATCATGCGGTCAGTCATTCTCAACATTCTGACTCCATAGTTCCTCAGGCTCCAACCAAGCTTGAACCTGATCTCCCCCTCTAAGTTTCATCAGTAAATGCTCGAGATGAGAGCTTTCTACTGATAGTAGACCACCTCCACGGCAAAGTCTAACAAGCTACCCTGTTTTATTTTTATACCATAAACTAGTAACAATTATGGACCTCAATTCCATGACCTGAAATATGGTTTGAGGCTCCTCCTGCCCCTGGACCAAGCAGATTCCCTTGAGCAACACTTGCTTGCAACAGGACGTATGGAGATGTTACTGGTGCCTGCTCGAGCAAATCGATGAACAATAGGAAGATAGTGACAGTGACAGTGACCTACTCAAGTCAGTTCTGGGCTCTGATGGAAAGTCACTTGAACTTTGAACTTGGCACCAAATGTTGCCTAGCTTCTCTTTACTTCTCCTTCTAAAGAAGAAATCCAATAATGAAGTATTTTACTTTTTGTGGGTGAAGGAAGAAATCAAATCTAGAAGCAAATCTAGAAGCAAATTTAGAAGAAATAAAATCTAGAACCTTTAAGGAAAAATAAACATTGACACTGGAGAGACAGTGCATCAGGTACTGCACTTGCCTTGCATGTGGTCCACCCAGCTTTGATCCCTGGCACCATGTATAGTCCCTCAAACGGCCAGAATTGATTCTTGAACACAGTTTCAGGAGTAAGCCTTGAGCATTCAGGTGTGGTGAAAAAGTAAAAACAAACAAAAAAAAAAACAAAAGAATCATATATTTAAATGTGGAATTTGAATTTCTCTCAACCACATATTCAGAAGAATCTAGGAGAGGCCACAACTCAAATCCACTGTTCCCAGACTTATAATTCAGAATGTTTCTCCAACACCTTCCTACGTTAGAAATTGACTGATAAAGTTAACAAGCTAATTTAGTGTACTTCTATCAGAAATGTCCATGTGTGTTCTCCCTAAATTATAATCCAGAGTATAAATAAAATAAAGCTGAGTGTTAGCATTAATCAAAGATGATTGCATCACTAGTCATTGATATTCTCTCCTAACCACAAATCACTTTATCAGCTGATTCTATCTACTTTATTCTTGGCCTCAGGAAGACACCAGTTCCAGCTGAGCAGGAGGTAACATTGAAGCTCTGTAGGGTTGTGAAATGTCATGAAGATTTCAATGAAATTGTGCCTACTCTGGGTGGCTCATTTTGTTTATACAATGGGAATTTGATTCTACTTTCAATGACTTAGAGAAAGTACCAGAAGCAAAATAAGAATGATAGTGATATAATAACTCAGATCTTGAAGCGTATACACCTCTACTTCCCTTTAGTATACACTTGTCAGTGTGAGTTCAACATAAAAATAAGAAAACATTCTAGTACCTAATTGTATCATTAAGTTTATTTTCCCTTGCGTTTTTAAGAAGCAAATTGATTTGATAGTATGCAAACATTTTCTATAGCATGTTCCTAGAAAGATGTAAAAGATCTGTGTTTCATTAGCCTCTGAAAACGTAGATGCCTACATTTACTATTTCTATGTATGTAACTTCTTGAAAAGAAATAAGTCAGCCTTGACCTAACATCTGTCTAAAACACTAGCTACTTTATAAACTGTGTGGTTTTCAGAATAGCACACCACATCATGTTTCTAAAAAGAAAATCTAGTACTCTACTCTTTTAAAAAATTAATCTAGTACTCTACTCTTTTTTTAAATTAATGTGTGGCTTAATATTAAATAGATTGACCACCATGTATTCATTTATGGGTAGAAAGCAACAAACTGAGAAATGGTTTTGTTGATGATTCAACAAAGTATATGGCTCAGGACAATCTTTAGAGCATGCAGGAGTGAGGCAGTTTAGAGCAAGAAATAGTCTGATCCCAGAGTTCCTATCCATTCTCTTCTTATGGGACAAACGCAATGAATAGATTCAGGCTCCCAGCAAATCTAGGAATACTATTTTAAAATCATCTTTACCCTTATTTATATTTGTCTAGAGTATTTCCAGCGCAGAATAGTTTCTGAATAACTGAAACAAAGGAGTAAGTAACTTTCAATTCAGATAAACCTTAACATCAGAGTGTTGCCCCATTAGAAATAGTTAATCAACTGGGAAACTGAAATCTGTCAGACATCAGGGAATCTTATATAGCAATAGGTAAGGTCTATAACCAAAGCTTTCTAGAAAAATACAAAGTTTCTTTACTAGCATTTAAATAAACTTGACTTCTTTCAGATTTACTTTCTTAGAGCTTCTTTTTACTTCTGCGAATGAGCGTTTACAGAACAAAGGAGTTAATAACCATCTATCAGTGTTTTTCATAGCACTTGCTCCTCCTCAAAGCAGTAGCAGTAAATAATTTATATAATTTTTAAATTAAATTAATTTTCTTATTTTTTTAAATATTGCCATATCCAATTGGAGTTTAAATATAAGTTGCTATAATTATTGTACAAATAAATAATATCAATAAGTTCAAAATTCATTCGTTTTACAAATGCAAACATGAAATTAATACAGTATATTGTTATTATACAAGCAATAAAATATCACAGCAAGACTGAAATATATGGCCTAGATTTAACCTATAATTAATATTAAATAAAATGATTAAGAGAAAAAGTCTCAATTTTTACCTCCTTCAATTAACTTAAACTCTATAATAACCTCTACATTATACTCTGAGATTTATAGTATAATGCTGTATATTTCTTAGGTTTGTAGTGTTAGCTGAAATAATGTATCTGGAAAAACAGCACACAGTAAATCTTTATCACTAAAGAGCCCTAATGTTCACAAATTCTGAAATAAATAGGAAAAATGAATATGATTACATATATGCATACATGTAAAATATGTAAAGTCATATTTCTAACTGCCTATAGACTGCTACAGATCCATGGTACAAAAAATAAAGTTGATAGTCTCTGGGTTAAAGAATGGGCAAATGATTCACAAAGTTCATCCATTTGAACCAATTCTCTACCAACTTAAATAGCAAATGATTCTGTTGATTTATTCTATCCTGTACCCAACAGTGATTTTTACAATTACTTCAGTCCAGAACAATTTTTAAATCATATTTTTCCCCAAGTAAGCAACTCCATAACTCTTCTTAAAAGACTGACATTTAGTTTGTTTCCATAGTAAAGTTTTCAAGATCATTACAGTGTTTATAAAAGGCTGAGTTTCTTTCTGGTTGATATATTGACAACATAATGTATGCCAAGGTTTTGTACACTTTTTTTTCTACCCACAAGTTTTTCTTTTATAAATTTAATATGTATTTGGTTTTTGTTTATCTTTCAGTGTTTCTTGACTGACAATAAAAAAAGACTACTATACAAGGAGGTTGTTTATGAATAATAGTACTGTAAGAGAGAGACTGAAAGTTTCTCCTTTTGAAGGATAAATAAGAGTTTCCAAGTTAGGGATGTAAGGAGAACAAGCCAGATGGAGGACAAATTATGGGCTCTACCATGGTTGGCCAGTGGTCTAGCAAAGTTTCCTCTATATTTTAAGACTTATGAGAGTGTTATCAATGAGAAGAATCTCTGCTTTGGTCAGTATACTCTCAGTATACTTCTCAGGGGAAATTATTGCACCTTTGGTTTTCTCAGATCGACAGGGTTACTTCTGGTGTTAAAGGATGAGTGAGTGGACATTGTTAAAGAATAAAGTGTGAGAAGGAAATACCGGAGTACAGAGGGCAGAAACAGGACTGAATTTAGCATTTGATTTGCAAGGAGCTCTCAAAGTTTTGCTGGATTTCGCCTCTTTGAGATCTTTTCAAGACATTCATGAAGTCAGTTTTATTTTTTATATTTATAAGACCGTAATTTTGTTAACTTTCATTATTTATAAACTTACGGTTGGAATGTTCTAGAGACTATTTCACATTCATTAGCAATTTTATGGAAAATTCAGTGTGGATTTGTGTAACTTGTCTTTAAAATGACTTAAATTTCAATAGATAATATTGTAACTGAAGATACTGTCACATATCCATGTAAGAGCAAGTTCTTTGGATTCCTCAATAATTCATATGTATATAAAAGTTTCCTGAGACCAGAAAGTTCAAGAATCATTGTTGTGGAGAAGACATTTAATTTTGAAGTTGAGTATTGAACTAATTATAGAAGAACTATTTTCCTGTGTACTTCTGTAGAAGTAAGACAATAAAGTTTGATGGAATGGAAAAAATATTTATGAATTCTCATGTCTTGATGTAATGACATTTTACTTGGATTTTGTTTGTTTTCCTCTTAAATGTTGATGGGGGTTAGAGAGAGTGGCCACTCCTGAGAATGTCAGGCAGTGTGGGACTCACAGCTCCATGGTTGGGTGGGGGTGAAAGAATACAGCTAGAACTGATAATCCAGGCAAGGAGAGGGAGGGAACATTCAGTGTCTAAAATCAAATTCTGAGCTTCTTATATGCAATATGGCACTCTAGCCCATGGAGCAATATCTCCAGTGTCATTTTTATTTGTTTTTAATGAGTATTTCATGTGGCCACCTACAATAGGGCTTACAGATACTATCCATGATCACAAATTCAGATCAAGTAAACATTTAGCTATTATCTTTGATTGATTGCTTTACTCTGCCCTTGTAAAAAGATGGAAACCCCATTAGAAGATAACTCTGAGTTAAGAATATGATTGTCTATATCAGTAATAATATACTGCATCACATTATGCATGTTTCAGGATAACAGATGACACCAATGATATATGTTTTGCTTGAACCCCCTGCTCAACGACGGCATGTAATGGTCTTGCTATCTGGTCTGAATGAATTTGAAGTGTTTTGTAACATTTCAGTCATTCCAAAGTGCTTTATGCCCTCTGGTGACCATTTGAAACTTTTTGTCTTTTTGCTTTGATAGATTCCTTAACTCAAAAACTTTATATTTGGTTAAATTTGAATTAGCAGAATCTAATTTTGAGTGCTATGATAGTTTGGCTGAAGTTTGGGAACTTCTTAACCTGATAACAATAGGGTGCTTACATATGTAATATTCATTTCCTGAACTCATTTTCACCTCACTTGGATACTTTAATTTTCCATTTTCTCTTAATATGTAAGTCAAAGGTGCCATCCAAGTCAGTATCAAAATCAGGACAGAGAAGACATCCTGTTGTGCAGATTTTTAAATGGGTAGATAGAATATTATCAAGTTCTTACTTTCAATTATAATAATCCTCTCCCAATGGAAAAATATAACAAACGTTGTAATAATTATACTGCCATGATCAATTATTTTCTATTAAAACACTGATTGAGGTCTATGCATCTCTATTTTTTAACTTAATAGAGATACTACTGATTATCAAATGTTCTTGTTAACATTTGTTACACTCTAATTTCACTATGAGCACTTTCCAGGAAGGGAATCTCATTAATTTTGTCGGAAAGTTTATAAGCAATTTACCTAAAATACACTCCTTTAAGATTTACATTCAAAATAACAAATAAATTTGGTCTTTTACTGATCACATCATTTTAACTTTACATGTGTATAGCAAGATTACATAAATAAATTCAATTATGATCCAAACTTTCCTAATAAAAGATGAAATTCATACTCACTTGTCGGGCACTCCGCCGGGGTCCCCGACAGTGCCGGAAGCGAAGTTCCCTTCTACCTCCGAAGCAGGCGAGGAATGGATGAACACTCAGGAATCCGATGCGGTTTTAAAGGGCTTTACTTATCACAGGTTCAGGCATACAAATCAGCAAAAGGAAAAACCCGATGCTTAGGATTCCAGGCTAGAACCCCAGCCACGTGTAGGCCAAGATGGTGACCACCACGTAAAACTTCCAAGGGGAATAAACGCTCACAAGGCGAGATCCCACAGGGAAGAAGAAGAACGGGAGAGCGGGAACCGGCTAGTTTATACCCCCCAAACTCAGACCTTCCTCCCATTGTTATGGAAAGCAGGGACGGTCCAATGCCCTCAGGTAATCCCTCCCTGCATCTCACCTAGGGCCTTTACTGTGCTAATGTTTTGAGCCGGGAAGGCCTTTTGAAATGTAGAGAAGGGGGTTTCTGAGATGGCATGTCACTGTACCAAAGACCAACACCAATGCCAGTTAAATATTTCTCCAAGCCTTCACAAGTCTCCTCTACTTCATTGTAGTTTTATATTTTATCAGGGAGCCATGCTTGTTTGTTTGGAAGCAAACAGCATTTCTCTCTGGTCTAATTACTTAGGTGTCCTTACGCGGCCAGGCTAATATGCTGGTAAGATCTAGCTAGTCCCACGATGATTGTGATAGCATGGGAGAATATTTATACCAGCTAGTACAGCATACATGGTCGGATAAACTGCCACATTTAGACTACCCCCCCCCTTATCTACGGAGTGATTTGCGGAGGCAATCCAGAGCAGATGCAGCGGCCCTTAGGAGTCCTGCAACACTCACTGTTGGTAGAATCATGAAGTTCCTCAAGACTATTTAAAATCAATTAGCAAGCAACATTACTTTGGAGTTTAGAAATGATGCAAATATTCTTTTATCTTTATAGGTTAATAAAACTTAGCTCCAAAGTATGATAAACAGTCACCCTGATTGTTGAAATAGTTTGAATTTCTGGGATAAATCCTACTTTCCCTTGGTATATTATTTCTATTATGCATGGTTGCATTAATTTTGCAAATGCTATGGAGGATTTTGGTCTCTAAATCGTTCACTGTATCACTGTCACTGTCTTCCCGTTCATCATCGATTTGCTCGAGCAGGCACCAGTAACATCTCCATATGTCTTGCTTCATGCAAGTAGAGCCCAAGGGCACCTGCTTGCTCCAGGAACATAAAGAGCCTCAAACCATTCCATAATTGTTACTGGCATTTGGCATATCAAATACGACACGGTAGCTTGCCAGGCTCTGCCGTATGGATGGCATACTCTTGTAGTCATCTAAATCTGATATAAATGACAACCTACAGAATGGCTTTAAAACATTTTGTATTTTAATATTTTTGAATGCTGAAATATGAATTAGGGGACTAGCATAGAGTTTGTTTCCGGTAATGATCTGATCAACTTCCAAGTTATAGACAGCTTGTTAATACATTCCAAAAGAGAGTTAGGGTTCTTTGGGGTACTTTCAAAAGGCCACTAATCTTATTAAGAAGGTTATATATCCATCGTCTCATTAAGTTTCCACACATACTCACTTTGCCATGATTTTACAAGTTCATTTTTTTCTTTCTTTCTTTCTTTTCTTTCTTTCTTTCTTTCTTTCTTTCTTTCTTTCTTTCTTTCTTTCTTTCTTTCTTTCTTTCTTTCTTTCTTTCTTTCTTTCTTTCTTTCTTTCTTTCTTTCTTTTTCTTTCTTTCTTTCTTTCTTTCTTTCTTTCTTTCTTTCTTTCTTTCTTTCTTTTTCTTTCTTTCTTTCTTTCTTTCTTTCTTTCTTTCTTTCTTTCTTTCTTTTCTTTCTTTCTTTCTTTCTTTTCTGGCTTTTTTGGGTTACACCTGGCAATGCTCAGGGGTTACTCATGGCTCTGTGCTCAGGAATTATACCTGGCAGAGCTTGGGGAGATATATGAGATGCCAGGGATCAAACCCAGGTCAGCCAAGTGCAAGGCAAACGTCTTACCCGCTGTACTATCACTTCTGCCCTGAAAGTTCATATTTTTAAATATGAATTAGCAAGAGTTGATACAGGAGATACATTTATCACAAAATATGGAGATATGGGTTTGCTGATTCCCTTTCTTGAAATGTGTCAGGGAGTCACTGGGGTCCCTAACAGTACCAGGACAGAAGTTCTCTTCTACCTTTGAAAACCACCAGAGAATGGATGAAAACTCATGAGCCTGGTGCAGTTCCAAAAGGCTTTTAATAGTACAACAAGATCTACCACTGCAATCCAATATAATGGAAGACCTCTAGCTCTGGTTAGAACCCAGACCATACACAGAGCCCAAGACTCCTACCAAAGAGCATCCTACCAGAGAGAGTCCCACCAAAGTGGATCCCACCAAAGAGGGGGAGTGCCTCATGTCAGTCCCCTTATATACTCAAAAGTAACCCTAACTTCAGGGAGGGTTCTGTCAACAAGATCAACTAAACAGCTTCTAGATAGTAGAAAACTGTAGAAGGGTGGTGCCACACCCCTACTCAGGTCTAAACAAATGATTAGGTAAGGGACTAATCCTTTCTCCTGAGATTATCTCATGTAAAACACTGGAGGGGAGGAGGGTATAAAGTAATATATCTTAATTTCATAGGCTTCATGTAATCTAGATGGCACCCATAAGGTCCTTCTTATTTATTATCTGTACCAGGGTGATTCTGAGTATTTTGTTCTCTGTATACTGAAAGAGTCACACTCGCCTGCTTGAGGGCAAACTAGTATGATCCTTCCTATAATCTTAAGCAATAGTCTCAACATAGCCAGGGTGGTAGTCTCCTGGTAAATTATAACTGTCCCAAGCTGGGACCAGTGGGTATAAAGAGGATCTGTGCCCAATCTAAATAACATAGAAGTCATAGTAGATATATTGTTAGGGTCCAGGAATCTTATCCCCTTCGAGAGACAGAGAATCACACAGGAATGCAATGAACAAAGCAGTTTATTGTGCTGGCTAGCCAGGGTCCAGCTCCCACACATAGTCGCAGGTCCGAGCAGGGAGAAAGGACTTTGAGACTTCTTAAAAGGCCCCTTATGAAGGCTTTCTCTGTCCATCACAAAGGACACATGAAGAACATAGCCAATTAGTCTATAGTCTATACTATTTTATCTCTAGCCTATCCACCTAAGATTTACGGCTTCTTGACCTATAAGTGTGTGATTACATGAGCAAGTAGGCAGGACATACACATCTTCTTTGACCTGTCCATCCAGGCGGGGCATGTCTGCCATGAGCCCATCCCGGCCTGGCACGTCTTACGCGTGCACAAAGTTAACTTCCTGGCCCTGCCCCCATTCCTTGGCCATCTTCCCTTTGTTTTCCTCAGCCATCTTCCTTTTGTTTACCTTATCCTTTCAATATAATAATAAGTCAGAAGTTACTCATTCAGAGTCAAGGCGACTTCTGTAACTGCCACACCCTTCATCAGTGTTTACACAGAAAAGAGATCTCATTAGTATGAACCATGGCTTATGTAAATGGATTAATCTATGAATGGATAGATGATATAAATTAAACAGCAAGGTCCCAAGCTAGGTAGGCCTGTCATCCAACAGAAATGTTTTTATAGTTTGTTATGGACCACATATAAAGGACATGCTCATTTTGCATCTGTTTCCTTGAAAATATTTTTTGGAATTTTTTGAAACATCCATAATTTATATCCATACAGATATATATCCATATATATATGTGCTATATTTATATATATTTTACTATTTCCACAGAAAACAAAAAATGAGAAGGAAATAAAATGTCATAATACAGTCTTATAACAATTAATTTTTCACTACTACTTTTGGTGTATTTTCCATCTTTGTCAGCTAAGATCTAAAGAGACCATTTTTATGTTCTGTAGATGGCTTTCTTGATATTTAAAGTAGCATTTTATATTATCTGAAATATGATTTATTAATGAAAAAGTTGCTATACATCACCTATATGGTAAGTTCTTTCACTTTAAAAAATAGTTCATAGTATAGCAGATTTTGTTTATTAGTATGTGTTTATGATTCCTAAATATAAACCCTAATTACTTTGCTTCTTCAGTGAAATATTGCATCAATGATTGTCAAATTTAGTCTAATGAATGGCTCTGTTTGTCTATTTTATTTTGTTTGGAGAGGGGGGTCTTACACCCAGTGGTATTCTGGGCTTACTCCTGGCTCGTTGCTCAGGGATGACTCCTGACAGGGATCAGAGTGCTGAAGATTGAACCTAGAATGACTAAATGCAAGCACTCTACACAGTATACTATCTCTCCAACTACAGAATTGCTGTGCTTGTTTTTAACTTAGATATTTTAGGTATGAGAGCAATCCTATGCATATATTTTCAATTAATGAGTGGAAGTTTTTCATTTATTTATGATTTATCAAGATGAATTCTCACTATTGGAGAAAGAGAAAGGCAAGCACATGTCAAAAACTATGGCAAAAGAGAAAATGAAGCATTCATAGAAGAATATGTGAGGAGGAAAAGGAAAAATGATAGAAATACAGGAAATTATTTTCTGTCAAATGAAAATAATATAGGAATATGAAAAAATTTGGGGGGCCGGCGTGATAGTCCAGTGGGTAGGGCATTTACCTTGCATACAGCTGACCCGGCTTCAATCCCCGGCATCCCATATGGTCCCCCGAGCACCGCCAGGAGTAATTCCTGAGTGCAGAGCCAGGAGTAACCCCTGAGCGTTGCTGGGTGTGACCCAAAAAGAAAAAAAAGAAAAAAAAGAAAAAATTTGGTAGAAGACAAATTTTCAGCTTCTGTACATAAATACATCATTTAAAACAATGAAAACATTAGGTTTCAGGATGATATAAAGTTTAATTAAAAGAAGTTGACTACTTTAGAAGGTAACACTTTAAATGCTAAAATTATAGTGCATTACTACTTGATTCTCTGAAATATGAAGATAAAGTAAAATATTTAACTACTTATGTGGGCATTGTTTACCTTGAATTTAACCAACTTAATTATAATCTATAATCAATCTTCAAAAGAGTAAACTTAAAACTCATCCTCTGTGAGTCTTAAAACCTCATATCAATCTACTCATTATACGAGGATTTTTATAATGACCTATTTGTATAAAATTTTCTCTATATGTTATTATTCAATGAGTTCCTCCTGAGAAAAGCACTTTATTAATAATATTATCACTAATCTTTTCAATAGTATCTTTACTGATTATCATTACTCCTCAGTATTCTTGGGGAAGTTTCAAACTGCATGACCATCCACACCTACAGACAAGAGAACTCAAACTGGCTCATAAGTTTTTTTTAAAAAACATGTGGAGTAACAAATACTTTGCAATTGTTAAAAATAAACTTTAAAAAACAAGGGAACAGCCAAAAAATGATAAAAGCTCACACTCATGCCACAGACCTGTGGTTACTAAGGGGCTAGGGGGTCAAATGGTGTGTGGTAGAAGGATGTAGGTGGCTGTGGTGTGATAATGTACACAAAAAAGGGTTATGAAATTGTGCCCTTGAGACACAGCAATGTTATCTTTGAGGTAGACCAGTGGTAAAGTGTTTGTCTTCCATGCATAAGGTCTTCATTTCAATCCCTGGCATCACTAAATGAAACTAAACTATTAAATTAAAGTAATAAAACTAATCAAGAACAAAAGGAAACTATAAATTAAATGAAACAAAATGAAACACAAGCTTTAGTCTTGCTTTCCCTTCCCCAGCATCTGCAACCAAAATAATTTTAAAACAGGGTTATACAAATAATTAAAATATAATTAATATCTAGCATGAATTTTAAAATTTATTTCTGTTTTTCTAATAGTTTTGTCTTCCATAAACATATATATATAAATATATATAAATTTATATATATATATAAATATACATACAAAGTGGAAGGAAGAGGTGAGCGAGCAGCAGGGGAAGAACCTGGTGGACTGCGTGTAGTGAACTCTTCCTCCTGCTGCTCCTCAGCCACATAGGAGACTGCACACAGGAGACTGCACGGCTGTTTTCTTCCATGGACTCATGTTCTGTCGGGTCTTCAGTGACCAGTGAGCCCGGCACTCTTTCCTGGCCCTTGCTTTTATGGTCTTCATTGTACCCTATAGCCATACAGGGACTTGTTCACAGGATTCCCGGGCCCAGCCCCATAGATTAGGGTTGAATTTGGCCAGGGTAGAGCCGGAACACATTGCTTTCCACTGCAGCACAGGCGACAGAAACAGGATGTGCTGCTGAAAATGTGTTCAAATGCTCTAGAATGGACATTAAGAAATAAGTTGGCATTAGAAAATAAGCACACATCCATTGTATGACTGAAACTCAATCATAAGCAGCTTTGTAAATGTCTAGCTCATGGTATTATAATAAAAAAGAATAATAATAAAAAGGCAGATCATCAGTAAATGCATGAGATGAGAGCCTACCAGTGTCATATTTGATATGCCAAAAACCAGTAACAATTATAGACCTCATTCCCATGACCTGAAGGAATGATCTGAGGCTCTTTGTGTTCCTGGAGCAAGCAGATGCCCTTTGGCTATACTAGCACAGGACAGGTTGTATGGAGATGTTACTGGTGCCTGCTCGAGGCAAATCGATGAACAACGGTAAGACAAGTGATACAAGTGATATATATATATATATATGCATATATATATCACTTGTATGCATATATATGTATATATACACAAGTATATATATGGATGTGTATATATAAGGATATATGTAATATATAAGAATGTATATATGTATATATAAGGATGTATATATATAAGGATGCATGTATAAGGATATATATGTGTATATATAAGATACATAAGTAAGGATGATATATATAGAAAGACAGCTTGATTTGCTTTAGGTATATATAAGTACATATTTATATATATATATATATATATACTTAAAGCAAATCAAGCTGTCTTTCTCCTTAAAAAAAAAGCAGGATAGTAAAACTTTCCTCACCTATAAGGAAAACTAATTTACTATTTTTCAGGATTTATAATCCTATTTTTCTGTGCCATCAACTGGTCTTTATAATGATGTTTTTAATGCTATGAATGCCTTTTCAGTTCCATACATAGGTTTCTAAAATTTAGTTTGATTTTCTCCTTATATCTCACAATTTCCACCTAGTTTTTGGAATCTTTTTATCCTAAATATATTTGTATGACTTCCACTAATGAAATCATTGTTAAAATTTACTCACTTTTTACTTGTGAAAGATTTCTTTTGCCTCATTGTGAGTCAGAAACAACTTCATTTCCTCCCTCTTAACTCATTTTAGTGGTGTTTAAAAGTTCTTGATTTTTTTTCACTGTTTTAGTAGTACTTTCCATTTCACATGGTTTCTAGAATAGCTTTCATATTATTATTAGTATAAAAATTGCTATATAATCTTTTAAAAACTTATTTGCCACCTTTTGACTTTTTTATGTGCAACTTTAGATCACTTCAATGTCTTCCTTTTCATTTTACACATTTTGATAGATTAATTGAACATTTTAGAGTTTCAGAGTTTTCTTTAGTCTGTCTTTTGAAATCTGGTTCAGAGTAAATTCATAATGATATTTTAGTTGTATTGGAATGTGATGGGGAAGACTCACATTTTCTTCTCAAGCAGGTTTAGATTTTCACACACTTAAACTTGCTCATCCTTCATGCATTACTGGGTGAAGTTTTTAGGTTGCTTCTTTCACCATATTTGTAATATTTTAATTATCCTTTCTCTATGTAGGGATTTTATGCAATGAATCATTTCTAATCTGATTGATATTTTATTTGATTGTATAGACTGGCTTTCAACCCAGGAAAATTAGAATAACTTTTTTTCCTTCTCTGGGGGTTGTTATGCAGTATGTGATTGATTTACAGAAAAAGGGTCATTTTTAGAACATTTTTAATTATAATAAACTGCCAAATACTTATATATGTTTGAGCATTTGTTAACGATCTAGATACCCATTACTGATCAATTTTACTAATTGTATAGCTCACATATGAAAGTTAGATTGTGAATTGTTTTTTAAATATAAAATCATAAAATTGTAAAGTTTTTATTTTTAAAGTTTTTTGCGATCCTTACCGGCTTTGGTAATTTGCCTCTGTATTTGATTTTGGAGAACCACTTTAAGATTAATTTCTCTGAAAGATTTTTCAGTAACTTCCAAACATATTTCTATATTTTTTGTGTTTACATCTAAAGTGTTTAAATTGGACAAGAAATTTTATCAGGCTCTCTAAGAAGTACAGATGCATTTTATTCAATACAATTGCAATAACAGAAGAAAGTACACATAGAAATGACCTCTATTTTGATTACAAGGACAGGTGAAGATTTACAGGGGTGCAGAGTGTGAACAGAGAACTGTACCCTGTAGGAAAGATTACTAATAGGAGACATCATGGTTAGAATATTGTTTCTAAACTGTCTTGACAAGATACCCAAGGTAGGCTAAAATTTCCACATCAAAGGTTAGAGAGGAGGATCTCAATCAGATAGTAAGGATGATCAAATATCAAAGGAGGAGGGATAACTTAGTAAGATCTTTTCTAATACTCCATGGAAAACCAAGAACAGTGCCTAAGGAAGAGGTCTAAAAGATAAGAAGGCTTAGAGGAATCTGTTTCAATTGTGGCCAAGGAGAGACTTTTGTCAAGACTTTAAGAGCTGTATAATAGCCTGTATTTGACTTGAATGTAGAAGTAGAAAAAGGGAATTTAAGTGTGTAGCTGATTGGTTGTAAATAATAATTGACCAGAGAAGTAATTTTATATAAATTATATGTATTAATTATATGTGCATATTGGACTTTTCCAAATTTCCTTAATCTCCCCTACTTAAAAAAAAAGTTCTTGAAAATGTTCCTGAACTGGTCAGGTATATATGTATATTTTCAGAAAAGAGAAAAGCTTTACAGATAATTTTCTTGAATAACAGACTATAGTTAAGAACCATTATGCTAAATGAACGAGCTTAAATGACAGTTTGATGCCAGTGTTTTTGCAGCCATATAAGTGTGATCAATAGGTATATGAGAATTTCCACCTTCAAAGTAACCTCTGTCTTATACTGTATAGAAGTAGTTCTCATTATGATAATGAATTACTCTAAATTCTTAATTCTATATTGTTCTCCTCTGGGTCTTGATTATCATAATGGGGATTTTATTTAATAATATTTTATTATATAAACCTAGTTTTAGGGTCATTTAAATCTCCTCAAACCTAGGCTATTGTCTGAAAACAGCTGCATTTTCCATTTTTAAAATAAACACTTAAAAAAAGAACATAGTAAGGCTAATTTCAACTGTACAAGTAATACTTGTAGTTTGTCATTGTCAAACATTTTGCGTTTTATTAATTGAAATGACCTAAAAAATAGAACCAATGATTCTTGAGTTATGGATAGAATAAATCCTTTAATTTTCACAAATTATAAGTTATCTCCAGTAAATTGAGCTTATGTTCATAATGAACTAATAAAATTCACTGCTAACTTGTGTCTGAACAACCTTTATTTCATGATAATAGCAACCAATTCAAATTTAAAATTTTCAATCAAGTCTCTCTGCATATGTGTATATGTTATTTTAGAGGAATAATTAAAATCATTTGCATTTAACAAAATAAATTGAACACCGCAATTATTCCATTAATAGGACAAATCTTTAAAATAAAATGTTAAGTACGGAAAATTTGCAAGGAGAGAAACAAATAGCTGAATAATATTTGCAACCTACAGAGTGCTGGAGTTTATCAGGGCACGTGGACTGTGACTGGCACATATGATTAGCAAAGATGCACTGTCCCTTAAGGTCTAATTAGGTTTCCAATGCTGGGAGACAGAACTTTGTGTACATAATTAGCCATTATGTATTAATGTTCTCTGTTTAGAATATTGCTTTTTTGTTGAATTTAATTATGCTTGAAAAGTAAGAAGTGTTATTTTATTGTGTGATCTTATCAAGTGATCATCAGCCAAGAAATACCCACAATTTAAAAAGAATTGAAATGCTGGGTGTAAAATTAGTTTGCAGGAAAATCTGATCTTTTGATGTCACACTGTGTTAGTCTACCCCCACTTCTGCCACCTTTCTTTTTTCCTAAGTCCCCCTTGAGTGAATGATACTTGTTTTTGATCATTTGTTGTTTAGAGTTGGGTATTCCAGTGTGTGGCAATTCTGTGATCCAGTATTAATGCAGATGGAAAAATAAATCTATCTATAAACCCTATGATCGAATACACCAAACTCTTGCAGTGACTTGTTAACTCCAGAGCCATATTTTTAAAACTAGCATCCACAGAAAAAAGTCAAAACAGAAAGCAAGCTTTTTTCTGTTTATAGAATGCCATTCTATTAATGGCATTCCACAAAACAGCAAATTCATATTTCTGTGGTATTTAAATATTGTTATTGAATTTATCTACTGCTTTGAAAGTGCTCCAAGCTATCCCAACAATATCATCTTTTTCATACAATAACTAGAGAGTCACCAAAATCAATAAAAAACAAAACTTATAGAAGTCATTCCTATATGACTAGACAAAGGGAAATAACTAAACTGAAGTTTGATCACACTCCATTTCCATCAGAAATGATCCATATCAGAAAATTTCTTCCAGATACTTAACAAAAATTTCTAGTTTTACAACTTTTCAGTGAAAGAGAAAGAAAGAATATGCAAGAGATCTAAATAGAGTAGTTGACATGATTAGGGAAATGGAAAAGTCCCATGATCTATTATCTGTAAGCTAGACACTAAAAAAAAATGCTGTGCCCAGTCTGAATCTGAAAGTCTTAGAACTGACATAATTCACAAAGTGCAGATGATTGATTTTCCAGTTCAAGTCATAAGATTTAGGGAAATAAATCTTCCTTCCCCAAACCCCACTAGTTTAAAACCTAAATGGATTGGATAATGTCCGCACACATGAGGCATAAACATTTGCATTATTAGCTTTACCAATTCAAATGCTAATCTTATCTAAAACTTCCCTCACAGACATACCCAGAAATAATTGTCCAAATTTCTGCCAAGTTACTCCATTTGTCCAGTCAAGTTGATACATAAAGTTAACCATCATGTCAAAAAAATTAGTTAAAAGAATAAATGGCATAAGAGAAGATTATCTGCAAAATTGTGTTGAAATCAACCAACCTACAAAACGTAAATTTTTCTAATAATGTCAATTCATTTGCTTCTTTCCATCTCCTGAGACTAATAAGTTCAGCCATATGGTTCATGTGTCACTATTTTTAAGTATTTATTTATTTATGTATTTCTGTATCACAAATATTTGACATTTTCTGGAGAGATAGTATTGAAAAATATCTGAAAGTTAAAATGGAACATAAGGCTATACATTCTTATTTACTAGTTGGAATGAGGATATGCATTTTCTTAATTCATATATGTATTATTCTTTTTCAAATATGCTAACATTTACTGAGATATTTTTAAGAAGTTAGCATGTGCACAAGAAGACAGATGATATAATTAAAGACTTGTCTTTCACTAGGTTAAGGATTTCTTTCAGGGATTCATTAGACAATGCCCACATTATCATGTTTGCTAAAATAGAATTCACACTAGCTGTCACCCTATAGATCATGTGAATTTGTTCCAGGAAACTAATACTGAGATTTGAGAAATCTCTTATTTTTAAATCTATGAGGCATAAAAGGAAGATATTTTAATGCAGTACAAATATCCTTAATGATATCATTAGAAATTTACACTAAATTTCTAAATTTTTAAATATACGAATGTGTAGATACTAAGGTGTGGAGATTAATGCAGACCTTTATTTCTGAAGCATCACCATTTGTAACTATTTGAAAATTATTTTTAGTGCAATAGACTTTAAGCTTTTGAACTTATTTTTATCCTTATTTATCAATTTATTCACTCTACTATTAAGATTCTGAGACTCAAATTTGTCTTTATTTTCTCATCACCTCAAAAGACGAAAGTGTTTGAGGTACAGTATTAGCACATGCCTGTCCTGATTCAATGCCCAGCACTATGTGTTCTAAGCATCACTGAGTTAGTATTGATGGCTCTGGACACCAGCACAGTGACCCAGGTGATCTTTGTCACTGAGGGCCAGAGTAGCACTGTACCCTCACGCCCTAGCATTAAACTACTGGTCACTTGACCAAGTATACCATCAGTGGCCCTTAGGCCACTGTCAACGATTTGAGAAGCACCTCAGGAAAAAAAGTAAAATAAATAATTGAAAATAAAACAAATAAAATACATTAAACAATTATTTTTCTTTTTATAAATTATAGACTTAGCTAAGTCTATAGCTAATCTTCTCAAAATAAAAAGCCAAGGTGCAGATATGTTACCACTGAATGATACCAACCCTTCAAACATCCATTCTTCTCAAGTTCTTCAAGAAAATTTAAGAAACTTAAATTACTCTGGTTTCTAGAAAGTAAGCATTACAAAAACAGAATATCAGAGAGACAAAACTAAAAGGAAAATCAGACAAATATCCTTCATAAAGATCAGTAAAAATGTCCTATAGAGAATATTGCCAGTTAAATTTCAATTATACATAAGAATTAAAAACTGAGATTTATTCTTAGAAAGGAAGATGGTTCCATATTGCATTAATCGATGAATCCAATGCACTAACTCAACAAAATGAAAGCTAACAACCATGAGATTATGTCAATAGATGCAGAGAAATCTTTAGTGTCCTGTCTCAGTTTGTCAGTGTATTCTATACACGGAATAGGAGAGAAGTGGGGATAGAATTTACCATCTGAACTGGGGATAGATGTTAGTCAACACATAACATCTAGGATACAAACATATTCAGTGTTGTATATGGAGAGGTTATAAATATGCATTGACTTCATGGAAGTTCAATCATGATTGGAAATTAAGAGTAATTCTAAGTGAGATATATTTAGATAATCTCAATTGTGTGAGATATACTTAGATATCTCATTTGTGGGAGATATATTTAGATATCTCATTTCTTAAACAAAAGCACAACATTTCCAATGACAGGCCCCTATAAAGTGTCTTCATAAACTATTATATTAACATGAGTACTGGTCTAGTGATTACTTCTCCTAAAGTTTCCTAGTACCGTTTTTCACTACACCCCCAATCATTTAGGGTTCTACAAATAAATCTATGGACTTCTGGATCTCCAAATGACAGCCTCAGTGAGTGGGGGTAGGGTGCAAGAAGTAAAAGAGTAAAACCAATTGAATCTATTTTGTGAAAGTGAAATCTGTGATTTTTCTAGGCATCCTAGGGGAGAAGAAGTACATCCTTCTATAGAAAGTTCTTAACCTAGGAATTACTGATTTGAAAGCATGGAAGAAATGACTCATCCTTAGAATGCTTGGTTGCCTCACTGAGATTGCTTACTTAATCTGGGTCATGGCTCAGGAGGCACTAAGTAGTTTTACTATAAATTGACAATAATCTAACTCCATTTTGTATTAACCTTTTAAAACTACTACAAAAATATTTACTTTTAAATTAAAAGTGCATGTGTTTCTTCTATATGCCTGCTATATATGTTTCTGTAATTTGGGTAAAAATATAAACTGATATCTTTATTTCAATGAATGAATTTGGCCATTTTATGTTATTTGTGTTCTTTATGACACTTGAACATCATGAATAATTCTGATCAACTAATAATAGATGATCCAGATGCTTAATATTTTGAAATATAAATGACCAATTTTAAATGAATGTATATTTCCTTCCTTTACATGTAGCTCTGAGCCTGGGGGCATAATTGTGGTTTTTTGCTTATGTACTAGGGCAGATATAATTTACCCAACATTTCCTGATACCGAGTTCTAAATTCCTATATTTTCTGTAGAACTATGTTTCATTTTCCAGTGCTTATTATCTGTGTCTGATTTGATTTTCATGGTTATATTAAAAATTCCTATATGCAAGTAACAGAAAGTTAGTTTAGACAGGCTAGAGAATTCACTGATTCACCAAATTTAGGGGTACAAAGGACAATATGAATCTTAGTGAAATCCAGGAACAAAAACAAATATTGCCAAATCTCAATCTATTTCTCTCAGTCTTTCCACCGTCTTCTCTGTCTTCTCTGTGTCATGCTTTTATATATGTGCATATGAAAATATATGTGTGCTCTAGTCACCAAGTACTATACAAACATACTATGTGTATATCTGTGTGTTTGTGTTTCTTTCTCCTCCCTCTCACTGTTATTGAAATAGGGAACCAAGAGGCTTGCAGGAATCACTGTCACACCAATCTTTTGCCATTTAGCCAACACTACATATAAGGTTAGTTTCACACTTATCAATAGCGGCAGAATCCAAGACAGCATCTAAGGAGAACTACACACTGGCTCTCCTCCCCCCAGGACCCACTCTTCTTCATCACACTATGAGTTTTATACATTAGCACAGTAAAGTCATAGTAGTTTTCAGTTTCTATGGTAATCCCAGACTTGTATAGATTTGGATTGTTTTGATCCTGATTATGGTAAAGCATGAAGCAATAAATTTCTTTATTTACAAAGAAATATTAGCCAATAAAATCAGCACATTAAGTGGAGAGTTGAAATATACCTGAAGAGATGTCCAATGAAATTAACACATTAAGTGGAGGATTCACATGCACCAGAGAGATGTCCGTCTCTAATTTTACCGTCCCTACCTGTTCAGCTCTGCTGTACTCTCACTGCTGTTTCCTTGTCAACAAAAAATACAGTGTCTTAAGTAAGGCAAATCGTTTCCACTCTTGTAATGGAAGAGGACCAAAGGTTATATGTAAATTCCCCACATTTATCAAAATTTGAAGTAAATTTGCTTCTTCACAGATTGTGATTATCAGTAGAAAAATGAGCACACAGAAGGTGTGTCATAAAAAATAGCAAACTACCTCCAAGGGCTGTAATTAATGAAATTTATTTACTCATCCAAATATATATACATACATACAAATGGATATATGTGTGTGTTTGTGTATGTATTATACACATATGTTTACACACATATGACTTTAAAAAGTGTAAATGTTTATGTATTGCCACCATATCACTACATCTCCCATAAGTGTCAACAACTCTTTTTTTTATTTGTTTGGGGGCCACACACACATTGATGATCAGGGTTACTTCTGGTTCTGTGTTCATTCCTCACATGGTTAGGGGACCATATGTGGTGGCGGGCGTAAAACCAGATTGGTGCAAGCAAGGCAAGTACCTCTCCTCCTGGCGTCAATACCTCTTTACCTCACCCTTTCTGTTCACACCAACCTCACTCATTCTTCTGATCATAGACTCACATTTTGCTTTTATTGTATTATCTTGCTTTATTTAAAATAGGCCATATACAAGTGAAATCACCCATTTGTCTTTCTCCTTCTGGTTTATTTAAATTATCAAATATCTTTTGTACCATCCATGTTTAATCAAACTGCCAGACGTCATTATTTCATCTAGTTGAGTAGTATAATTTGTATGTTTATACCTCAAAGTCAATATCCTCTGATCTGTTGTTAGACACTCAGATTGCTTCCTGGACTTGGCTGTTATGAATAACACTGCAGTGGACAGAAAGGATAGTTAGTAGGAACTGGCATTGCTGGATGATATGGTAGTTCTATTTTCAATTCTTTGAAAAATGTAAAGGTTTTTTAAAAATAGGCAACTAGTTCACTTTCCCACCAACAATGAATCATGTTTTATTTTTCACCACATCCCTGTTAACAATTGTTTCTGGTATTATATAAACATCGACACCCACCCTGCAGCAGCTTTTTCCTCAATCCGGCCCAGGTATGCTGGTCCAGAGACTCTCACACATGGGGCAGAGCTGTTCCTTGCTCTCCCTGTGCACAGCCGTTCATGAGGCAGTCGGGAGGCATGGCGGGTTCTAGCCCTGGCCCACCACATCGGCAGAGCCTCACAACAAGCGAGACCACCCCCCCTCACTCCACGGGCACCGCCATTTTCCACATTTGACTTCCCTCTCGTCAGAACTCCACCCAGCAGACTAGCCCATCACAGCCCGGTTCATCAATAAATGCTTTACTTGGAGGTGTTTAAAAGAGTTTGCCTCCCGCTCAGCAAGCCTGGCAAGCTTCTCGTGTTGTATTTGATATGCCAAATTCCAGTAACAATTATATTAGGTCATTCCCATGACCTAATATAATGGTTTGAGGCTCTTTGTGTTCCTGTAGCAAGCCGATGCCCCCTGGCTCTACTGGCATGAGACAGGACATATGGAGATATTACTGGTGCCCGCTCTAGCAAATAGATGATCAACGGGAAGATCGTGATCGTGATTATATAAACTATTCTCACTGGTGTGAGGTGATACTTTATGGCCATTTTTCAGTTGCCTAATTATTAGTGATGCTATATACTACTACTGAAAGCTTCTTTCATTCTTTTTATCTGTGGCAAAACAGTTTTTATAATTTTTACTGTTTTTCTCATATTTTTAAGAGTTTACTAAATAATTCACAATATTCATGAGGATATTATTTTCTCAAATGTGGTAACTATGTGGTCAACGTTTCAGATTATTTTTTATTGTTTTAAGTTAGCTTTTTTTAATCATCATGTCTTTCCTTCTGAATTTTTTGCTCTTTTTCTAGCTTCCTTGAGTGCAAAAGTTAGACTTTGAATTGAGAGCTAGCTTGTTAAATAAACACCCTTTCATCAAATTACCCTGTTGCCATTACTTTTGCTGAATTCTACAACTTTGGCTATATCATATTTTTGTTTTCTTTTGATTGCACACAACAGCTCTGATCAGGGCCCTATTATCTACTTTCAGGTATCACCCCGATGGCAATCAGTGGACCAATATGTGATGTGGGGATTGAACACAGGATGGCCACATGTGATTGTCATCCTGTATATTACATATGTCATCCAGTATATTACCTATTGTATTACTACTCTGGCCCATTTATGGTTTTAATTTTATATTTATTCAGATCATTTATTTCTTTGATGACAACTTCCCTGACATATTTATAATTTAATATGCTGTTTAATTTCCACACTTGCAAATTTTCCATTTTTACTTGTGCTGCCTAGTTCATATTTCCTTTCAGCATCAGAAAAAGATAGACTATATAATTTTTATTATTTAAATGTTATATGCTTATTTTGTAGACTGAAATATGGTCTAGCCTGTAAGCTGTTCCATGTGTCCCTGTGAAGAATGCATATTTTGGTATTTCTTTTTGGTAGAGTGGGTTTTTGGGGTATTTTTATTTTTAGTAGTTTTAATAAGCTTATTGTATTATTTTAGTCTTGTATTAGGTGCTTTCCTGCCCTTTATAACAACTGCGTAATATATAACATGGGCTAGTATCTTTTATTGTAAAAGCAGACATATAAAAATTAACATCACTATCAGTTCTTGAGCTCTTGATTTTTTTGTTTCATCACTTCACTTGTATCACTTGTCTTCCCGTTTGATTTGCTCAAGCGGACACCAGTAACATCTCCATCTATCCTGTCTCATGCTAGTAGAGCCCAAGGGCATCTGCTTGCTCTAGGAACACAAAGAGTCTCAAACTATTCCATCAGGTCATGGAAATGAGGTCTATAATTATTATTGGTTTTTGGCATATCAAATACAACATGGGTAGCTTGCCAGGCTCTGCCATGCGGGTGGCATACTCTTGTAGTCACCTCCGATCTCCATCATTTATTGATGAACCACACAGCCACAAGTGGCCGGGCAAGCCGGGCTGTGATCAGCTCTTCTGCTAGGTGGAGTTATGATGAGAGGGGAGTCTGGATGCAGAAAATGGCGGCCCTCTTGGAGTTGGGGTCAGGCTTCTTGCCAGGCTCTGCTGGGGCTACACAAACACATGTAGTTTATATGATCACATGTAGTTTCCTTTCTTTATATTCCATTTTTTAATTTATGAATTGATGAGGTTCCATAACTGTATTGCTTGATTTCATCATTTTATTGTACATATCCCATCATTCTTATTTTGCATTTCCCATAACTTTACTTTAAATAAAGTATTTATCTTTCAATACTTGCCAGTGCAGATTTCTGTGCAATGGCTGCTAAAGTATCTTCTTGGAAATGAGCTGTCCTGAATTAGGATGATCCATTATTATAATTACTTTATGTTGTAAATAAAGCACAGCTCTCTCACAGTTCTCTGTTATCTGTGATTACTACTCTGGAAGACTTTGTCTTTTCGATGCATGTACTAGGGGAAGGCCCTAGTACAATACAAGTGAGCCTCACAGTGGAATAAAGACTACATTGGTTAGAAATCTGCAGATATATCTGGAGTCTTGATTTCATTATACCGGTCATGTAACCAGTATCATTCAGCTTACATTGACTCCTTTAAAATAAGGGTAATGACAAAATGACCTGCATATTATACATCTATTAAAAGTAAGTACTAAACTCTGGGTATTTAGCAATAGCCTATCCTCATAGATAATACAAGTTAGGGAGAGTAACATTACCACTGTAATTGCAAGTACATACCTCAAAATAAAGCTAGGGAGATTAACATTAAAATATAATTGCAAGTAAACACTTGACAATAAAATTCACAAAGTTATCGTTACACAACAGAAGGTCTGTTTGGGAAACAAGATGGTTTACAGAATCTGGAAAAATGGTATTTTGTAACTAAAATCTAGTTTAAAGCTAGATAGAGAAAGAATAGAATGGTAAAGTGAAGACATAGGGTGTATTTTAAAAAGCATATTAATTTATACAGAATACCATATGCAAGGATCATAGGAAAGAGGAGACAGACTATTTTTTCTTGGAATTTGGATCCTAACATATATTGTCCAAATTCCATAAGCTTTATTTGCATATTTCCTGAAACTTTTTCCAAAAATATCCTGTAGACCTTTTCCATCTCTGAAATCCCAGTAGCAATTATCATTTGACTCCTACAGTTTAAACATTTAATTAGTTTCTGGTTATACTTATCAATTCATTTCAGATATAAACATACATCTGCTGTTTTAGGTAAGTATAGATAGGATTGTAATTTTGCTGCCTTGGTGTTGTTATGAGGTCTCCCACGGTGCCTGGCATCAAGCATCCATGAACTTTTCCTGTTGAATTTATTGTTTCCCTTTACTCTTAATGCAGGCTTCCTGTCATAGTGCTGAGACTGAGAATAATTCATGTCTTGAAATGTTGATGCAAGGAACGGTAGTAAATGTCTTATCAAATTTTTCTCATTCTTCACCTGGATTTAGGAAATGAAAACAGCTCTGACTATACCACCAATTTCCTTTGGCAATGTTTCTAAAGGAACTATTCTATTATACTTAAGGGTCTCTGACTGATGACATTAACATCCTGAGCCCCTCAAGAAAGTTAACCATAACATGGCACCAGAAGGTACTGCTGAAATTGCCAGGAATAACAGCTTAGTTTGGGTGACACTCTCCTTTCAAGGGATTAAATGGTAATGTGTGGTAACGTTCTTGCTCCTAAATTATACCTCCGATAAAATAAAATATTAATTGAAATATGAAGAAAAACATCTATGAAATATAAACATCTCTTAGAGCATAACAAAGATGAGAAATATACTAAAAACCATAGGGTAAGACTATAGTGCAACATTTTATTTTCCTCTTCTTTTTAAGTTTCTGAGGGCCATAGATAGGCAGAACTGAGGTATAATACTAGTCCTATTGCTAACTAGTTCTACATGCAAATACCTTTGTGAATTTTGTCTGTATAGGGAGAGAATACTGATATATGACATTAAACAAAATTGTGCGGCATGGATGTTTTGAACATTTCTCAGTTTAAATGTTCTTCCTTTTATGTGTAAATCAATTCACTGTGAAAACTGTGTAAAGCTTAGTAATTTATAGTATAAAATATTCATTTTTTTAAAAAGTAAGCATTATTTCAACCATTCTTATCTTACTGTTTTATAGAGGGATGATTTGATACACTAAATTTGCAAATAAAGAACTTGAAAGTTTATGTTGAGAACAGAAAAAGGTGGGTGTCATACTTTATCATTATAAAGCTAAGGGTAATCTATAAACTAGATGTCCCTGGATCATTCACATAACTTTCTTTCCGATGAACGTGACAGATTATCTAGGTTGAAGTCACATTGGTAAGAAAAAAAGAAGAGGAAAAGTAGCCCTTGAGGATTCAGATGCCTGAGAAAGATTTAAGGAGCTTTTATACTTTGATAGAGCTTTTAAGAAATGTTTATCTATTTTTCTTTGCTCTGGCCACATACTGAGAGGGCTTGCAAACTGTTTACTTAAGAGTATGGATTTGTAATTTTTTCAGAGTAAAGTAAACCCTGATTTATAAACAGTTCCTGTGGTTGTTATGTTACATTAAAAAATAAAAGAAGAAGAGAAGGACTAAAGAAAAGAAGAATGAAAGAAAGAATGCTTTCCGAGTGGTAGGGAGCTGTCAAAATATACTTAATGGAATCATTTATAAAAACTGTTTTTCCTTCTCCTTCAAGATTCAGTATTTTTGTTGCCTGTAAATGGCTTTCCTATCTAGAATCTTTTCATTTTCCACAATTTAACAACTTAAATGGTAGAGAAGTGCTCTACCATTTGAACTTATTGTGGTTGAAACAAAGATGGCAGATTTGAACTTATTGTGGCAGATTTGAACTTATTGTGGTTGAAACAAAGATTATTTATAATACATTGACTTCTCTATTATAATCTTTGAATTTATTAAATGTCATTACATTAACCAAAAACTTAGGGGAGTGTGTGATTCGAACTTAGATAATTTTCTCTTCTCCCTTCCCTACCTCTTGTTTTAAGAGAGATTATATTTGAAGGCAGTAGGTTAAAGTATGGAACTTAGGCCACATCCAGCTTTGCTCAGGGTTTCTCCTATCTCTGTGCTAAGGGATCACTCCTAGTGGTGTACCCAATTCAGTATCCTATGTGATCCCATCCTATGTGATCACCAGGAGTGATCCCCTAAGTGCAGAGCCAAAAATAAGCCTTGATGTAGAGCCAGAGGTGAGCCCTGAGCACCACTGGGTATGACCCTAAAACAAAAAATTAATTTCCGCTTGTGAATATGTAGATTAAAACTTGACTCAATCCTGAAAACACACTTTTTTGAAACATAGTGATATTTCAAGAAAACTTTTTATTCAAAGCCTAAACACAAATATGCATAAATTATAATTGCAAAGAACTTCCAGTAATATACCTGTGAAAGTACCATTGACAAAGAAGCAGCATGAAGCTTCCTCCCCTCCCACTCATCTCTTGTCTGCCTGAACTTCAAACTATGTCCCAGTGTCTAACACCATATGTCAGCTCTATCTATCTCTAAATTGCTTAAACATGGCCTCCTATTGTTTTCCGACTTTTCGGGTCTGGAACCATTCATCCAACATTTTATGGATTTCATTCTTATTTCTGTGTACAATTATAGGTGTATCTATTTTGTTGGTTATATGTAATTCCATAAAAAAATCACAGTTTATCTATTTTCTTAATGGATATTAGGTGGCTTCTGATTGGAAGCTAGTGTTAGTAATTATTTAATACTGATGCAGACACTCCAAGCAGTGCTCAAGTCAGCATACTGAAGGTCACAGAGTGGTCCTCAGTGACCAGGTAATCACAGTATCAAACTCAATGCCTATCATATGCTCACTATCTGAAATTTATCACTTGTCTTTCAATAGTTATTTTTAACATTTTGTGAAAATAGGTATTATTTGGCAAAGGTAAAAGATTTGAGCATATTTCTTAAAGTGTAATGGTTAGATCATATGCATGGTTTATAGATATTTCTAGTAGTTTTCCAAATTCATATTCTTAAAGATAGTATAAATGAGTCCGATTCATTCAAACATCAAATTAACATATTTTTAGGTGATAGTACAGCAGGCAGTGAGTTAACCTTGCACGGCTAAACTGGGTTTGATCCCCAGCATCCCATATGGTTCCCCGAGCACTGTCAGGAGTAATACCTGAGTGCAGAACCAGAAGAAACCCTGAACATGCTGGATGTGACCCAAAAAGCAATAAATAAATAAATAAATAAATAAATAAAATTTTTGAAAAACATGATTCTAAAAACTATTTTCCATCCTGATGCACGCATAAACAGATTTTAGTTAATTTTGATTTTCTTCTGTTAAGAGTGAAGCTGAGACTCTTTTTGTACCTATGCTCTTTGAATAGTTACCTTGAAAAAATACCATTTTAAGTTTTTTACCCATTTTTAATTTGTTAATCCTTTATTGAATCATTTAAGTACCAAAATGTGTCATATATTATATTTCTTCATTGACTGACTAGCACTTTTATTATCCTAATTGTGTCTTTTAATGGACAGAATTTTTCAATTTAATGTATTTCAATTTAAAAAGTTTGTCCTGCTAGATAGAGACTCTGTTTAAGAGAGTAGGTATATCTAAGTAACATTTTTACTGTGCTAGGAAAAAAAAAGAGTTTATTTATTTAAAGCATTCATTATTTACTACATATATAGAAAAATCAGATTTTTCGTGGGGGTCGGAGTGATATTATAGAACTTAGGGCACTTGCCCTCTAACTAGTAGACAGAGGGGCTATAGTTCCCTGAGCACCAGAAACAATTCCTGAATTGCTAGATTTGGCCCAAAGAAAACAAAACAAAACCAAAATCAAGTGTTTCAATCTCCAGACTATGTAGTGGCATGCCCATTATTATAAATGCAGTTTCTATAATATTTAATCATGGCAATATGCATTAAAAAACACACTTTTATATAACAATAAACTAAATACAAGTTCCCCTAGGACTTAACCATCCAAGATGCTTGTGAATTTGGTATCAGATGTTTTCCATTTCTTCATATATATATATATATATATATATATATATATATATATATATATATGTGTGTGTGTGTGTGTGTGTGTATATATATGAATACATGTATGTATGTGTATATATATAAATATATACATGTATGAATATATAATTATATATATTCATACATGATGTTTGGAGGTTTTTTCAATCCAGCCCAGCAGGGCCTCACAACAAGCCAGATGACCCCACCCCACTCCATGAGGGCTGCCATCTTCCACATCAGTTTCCCTCTCGTCAGAACTCCACCCAGCAGCAGGCGACCTATCACAGCCCGGATCATTGACACCCACCCTGCAGCAGTTTTGTTTTTTTTTTCAATCCGGCCCAGGTATGCTGATCCATGACTTACAGACATGGGGCAGAGCTGCTACTTGCTCTCCCTGTGCCCAGCCACTAACGAGGCACCCGAGAGGGATGGTAGGTTCTAGTCCTGGCCTGCCACCCCAGCAGGGCCTCACAACAAGCCAAACGACCTCCCAACTCCATGAGGGCTGCCATCTTCCACATCGGACTTCCCTCTCGTCAGAACTCCACCCAGCGGCAGACAAGCCTATCACAGCCTGGCTCACACGGCCGCTTGCAGCCAAGCAGTTCATCAATAAATGCTGTATTTAGATGTGACTACAAGAGTACGCCACCCACACGGCAAGCCTGGCAAGCTGCCCGTATGTATTTGATATGCCAATACCAGTAACAATTGTATTGGGTTATTCCCATCTCCTAATATAATTGTCTGAGGCTCTTTATGTTCCTGGAGCAAGCAGATGCCCTTGGGCTCTACTAGCATGAGACAGGACATATGGAGATATTACTGGTGCCCACTCGAGCAAATAGATGATGAACGGGAAGATAGTGATAGTGATTCATACATATAGACTCATGAATGAATATTTAAGTGATCTTAAGTGGTGCCAGGATAAGAATCTGAGTGGAACAGGCCTTGTTACATAGGAGCTACTGACTCTGCTTCTATCTGCTAGCTGAGGTTACTGAGGTTATGGTGAAACACTGGCCTACCTGTCTGTCCTTGGGTATTGCTGTTTTGATAGCATTCTCCACCAGTCCCAAGATACCCACTGTCAGCTTTTTTCTTATTCCTCTTCTTGCTGGTCTCTGAAAAGGCTGAATATACCTCATTAGCCCTGCTTGCTTCCACATTCCGATGCAAGGGCTTTTCAGCACACCAAGAGTAGTAAGGTGTGGCAGCAGATACCCTGTTATGAACATACAGACACTGCTTGAAGAGAGATTGGCCTTTTATTCATAGTGATAGCAGAGTGAAATGGCAATACAATGGAATCTTTTGTCTTCATAGCAAGTGTCATTGCAAAAGAACATTGTTTTCATATTATGAAAAGGTAAGAGCAAGCATGTTTCTGTTCTATGTTATTTTTATTTTTAAAATTTTTGTTTACTTTAATGAGTTACTATGCCATACAGTTAGAAGGCTGTTCATGACTGGGTTTTAGACACAAACTGTTCCAACACCCACCCCTCCACCAGTGCACATTTCCCACCACCAGTGGGCCCCTTTACTCTCCTGCCACCTGTTACCTTCCATCCCTCAGCCTGTCTCTACAGCAAACCTTTCCTTTTATCTTTCTCTCTCTCTTTCTCTCTCTCTCTCCCCCCCCCTTTGGCCATTATGGAAGCAGTTCAGATACTGAGAGGTTACCATGTTTGTTCCATACCTACTCATCACTCAGTTTTTATATAGTGGTCATTTACCTCTATCTTTGTCATAATAAAACATGTCATAGTCTATCTTCGTGCTAAGATAGTCATAAAGAATATTAAGAATACAAAGCTGTATCATTGCTGCTATCCATAGAAAAAGCATGCAGTATCAGAAGGCTGCTAATTGAGTAAATTACACCTGATACAAAAATTGTGAATCTTAAAATTTTCTTCTATATATTCTTAGCCAAGAACACCAACTTTAAGCAAAACAGGCTTTTAGTAGCTAATTTAAAACATTTATTTTTATTTACTCTTCACATGGTTTTTGGTAAATATTGAATTAGTAGAAATAATGGTATTTTGATTTTTCATTTAAAGAAATTGACAACTAAAACAGAGAGTCAGTATAGCACAGCAGTTATACTTTCCTTGCATATGGCCCAACTGGATTTATTTCCAGCCATTCTATATTTTCCCTGTGCAGTTCTAGAGTGATTTCTGATTTCAGGGCCAGGAGTAACCCCTGAATAAGGCTAGGTGGGTGTGCCCCAAGACTGAAAACAAACCAACAAAAAAATTGATTCCTGTAATACTTACAGGACTTAAATTAAACCTGGCTAAACAATCAAAAATTGCATGGTAGGATGAAATAACACTTGATTTGTTACAGGAACAGATTAAAGTTTCAAGCAGGAGTAATAGATCTTCCATAGGAAAATACAACTTGACTTAAGTCTCTTGGTAGTTTCATAGTCTTTCCTTCAGGACATCCTACCCTGGTTGTTGTCTGAAAAGCTGAACTTTCCTTCTGCCCAACCTTAACCCAGATCATTTTTATCTCCCTTTCCTGACACATCATAACTGATTCATTTTTTAAAATGTCATTAGTTTATTTCCTGGAAGAACTTGACAGGTTTTAAAACTGAATTTGATAAATAAATTCTGTGACTATTCAGAGAAAAGATGCATTTTTTTTTAAATTTGCAGGACAAAGGTGAAATCATAATATCCATTGGCTCATCCCTTTTCTTTAGCTTATTTGCTAATTTTAACAAATTGAAGTGATCTCCATTGACACTTAATACTTTGTTTATCACTGAAGAATTTAATAGTTATGTTATATGCTTTGATTAGTTCCTAATATATCATTTCCTAATCATATCTTGAAAAGCCATAATATATTTTAGTGATTTACATGTATTTCAGAAATAATATCACCCTTTCTCCAGTTTCCAAATCCATGACCTGTCTTTCTCCTGACCCTAAGCCCAAATAATAATATAGATAAAATAGAATCCTGTGCTAAGAACAGAAAAGAGGAAAGAGGAAGCCTCAGTTTCCCCTTGCTAAGAGGGAGGAGCACAGTTTTCCGAAGTTCCATTTTATTCCCCATTAACCCACCAAACCTCATTCTAAGGCCCTAGCTTTAACATTCCTGATGTTCCCCAGGACCGTACTATTCTGTACCAGCACTAGGAGTCACAAATCTAAGGCAAGGAACAATCCCTGAGGCAGCTGGCCAGAAAGACTCAAATCTGCTAGACCCACCCTAAAGATTATAACAATACAAAAGTTCTTTAAAAAAGCCTACACAAGACCCCTTTACTTTTAACTTAGTCCTATACTAAGTTCTTTCCCACAAGGAGAGTTCCTTTCATATCTCTTCTACTTTCCAATAAACTTTTCTACTTTCCAACTCTGAATCTGAGCATCTTTATTATTCAGCATTTTTATTTCTGAAAATATTAAATAATCTGGGAATTGTGAATGAACACAGAGACCCACCATCACTGCTTCTGCCTCACCTGCATCAGTACTGCATGGTTTTAAATGGTTATCTCCATTGCCTTCTGTGTTTTAAACTACTCATTAGTAAAGGCTGGATATATACATAGGCATACACACACTCAGGCTTTTATTGCCTAAAGTGGGTTAAAATAGTGTGACCATTATGTTTATGACATGCTCGTTCATGATCACGATCTTCCCGTTAATCATCTATTTGCTAGAGTGGGCACCAGTAATATCTCCATATGTCCTGTAAGTTTATCAATATGCTTTGAGTTCTTATACATGTTTGTTGGGGGGGCCGCCGGGATCCCCAAAAGTGCCAGGAAGCAAGTTCCCTTCTACCTCCGAAGCCGGCGGGGAATGGAAGAAAACTCAGGAATCCGATGCAGTTTTAAAAGGCTTGACTTATCACAGGTTCAGGCATACAAATAAGCAATAGGAAAAATCCTGTGCTTAGGATTCCCGGCTAGAATCCCAGCCACGTGTAGGCCAAGATGGTGGCCACCATGTGTTAAGGCCCTGTAAAGAGGGAGACAAAGACAAGACTCCCAAGAAGAGTGCAAACCCCAAGAGAAAGCCCAAAAGGAGAGAGAGAGAGATAGAGAGAGAGAGAGAGAGAGAGAGTGAGTGAGAGGAAGCAGGCTGGTTTTATACCCCTGCAACTCAGACCTCCCACTATTATGGGAAGCAGTGAGGGTCAAATGGTAATTTCTCATGAACCTCACCTAGGCCCCTTTATATGCTAATGTTTTGAGCCAAGATCTGCCTGGAAATGCCTTTATAGGGTAGAGAAGGGGGTTTCTGAGATGGCATGTCTCTGTACCAAAGACTAATAGTAATGCCAGTTAAATATTTATCCAAGCCTTCACAAGAGTCTCGTCTACTTCACAGTAGTTTTGTATTTTAGCTGCCTTTGAGTTATCAGGGAGCCATGCTTGCTTGCTTGGGGGCAAACAGCATTTCTCTCTGGTCTAATTACTTAGAGATCCAAAGTGGCCAGGCAAATATGCTGGTAAGATCTAGCTAGTCCCATGATAATTGTGGCAGCATGAGAGAATATTTATACCAGCCGGTACAGAATACATGGTCAGATAAACTGCCACATTTAAACTACCCCCTTATCTACGAAGTGATTTGCAGGAGGCAATCCAGGCCAAATACAGAGCTGTTTAGGCTTTTAAGTATCCTGCAACACATGTCCATGAGAAGATAAAGTGTTAAGAGAATGGAAAATGATTCTACTATAATGTATGAATAAGAATGGTATAGTTCTGTCAAATTTCCAAAACAGAGAAAATTTATAGAAATCATACACCATCCTTACCAAGAAAAATCACCAAAAATCTCATAGCAATATTATAATCTAGTTGGTAGCAACAAAAAGCCAAACATGATAAGATTACTTCTTTTCTTTTTATTTTTTAAAAGATTACTTCTTTTTATTATTGGTGAATTCAGAAAATATGCCTTTTTGCATAAAATAATATCCTCTGTTTTTATTTCAACAACACATATCTAAGTAGAGGTTGCTTTTCACAATCAGTACCTAAAATAAAACCCCACATTGTTACCGATGCACATAGAACACTCAATGTTTTTACTATAAGTCACAACTCATTTCTATATAAACGCAATAAAATACTTTTTCTTTTGAAACATCTTTGAACAAGGAGCTATGGATATGGCTAAGAACACTGCAGTGCATGCTTTGCATGTGAGACCCAGATCAGATTTTTTGCTATAACCACCTGATCCCTGAAACACTGTGGGAATAAACTCTCTAACTTAACTGGGGGTATCTGAGAGAACAGGTGAATGTGGATGATAATACCCCAACTAAAGCATACTCTTGCAATAGTTTGAAAGTAAGTTATATCATTTTTAGATGATAGGAAAAAATGAGTAATAAATGTAAGCCTCTCCTCGTTAATGACTAGGATTGTTTTTGTTCATTATTACTATTCACAAACCTAGTGAGCAATCACCATGGTTCTAAATTCTGAAGTTATTCTTTATATTTGTTCTTATTTAAGTAGATAAGGCATCCTGCAAGGAACTGTATTCTTTATCTTTCTTCTAGGTGATGTGTTTCATACTGAAGAACAGTATTGGGTGACAAGCCCTACTTTAAGCTCCAGCTACACTTAGCTTGCAGCCCTCCCAGCCCACGATGGGCTGGGCTGGGAGGGTTTCAAGATAAAGGATGAAGCAAACAGGAGAAATAATAAAGGATGGATGAAGGAAGAGGTAAGAAGAGTGTTTACACATAAAGTAAATTACTGAATATAATTACTAAATAATTTTTCTACTCCTTGATATTTTCAACTAGTTGAAGTTTCACTTTTATGTATATATTTGTGCAGCTGAAATTCTCTCTAGCCTCCTCTACTTTCTACTTGTTCTAATTAAGCATCACTCATAGTGCTAATATGAGAAATAAAATGAAAAGGTTTATTTAAATACAGGTAATAATGTTTGAGGACAAATAGTTTAAAAGGTATTATTTCAAAGCCAAGTGATTATAAGAATAATTTCCTTGAAATCATATTTAAAAATCATATTTTAAGATGAAAAAATAAAGAACAAAATTAGCACAAGGGGATTTTTCTAGCAACGGGGAGGATTTAACATTTCAATAACCTGAGCATACACAAAACAACAAACCTGATTTGCCACCTACCACTATTTTGAAATACAAATTGACCTACTAGAGACAAAAGAAGCTAGAAAAACAATAAAGTCTTATTAAGCTTTTAAAATAGGAATAAACAGTGAACTTGCAAATTACTGTCATTTAAATCAGACATTAATACTTTTTTGAAATAATAGAACACATATTAACAGGATATTTGTGAACATTTGAGAACAATAGAATCCTAAACTGCACACAAGGTGAATGATAAAAAACAAAAACTCAGTTGTTATTTTAAAAAAAACCTATTACATAAATGGTAAAGCACTCATTTAATGGGAAGGAAATAAACATATTAATGAAATGTAATCTCCACTATTTACAAAGCATCATTTTCCCAGCAATTCAAAGCCTATCCTTCTTTAATATATCGTGTGCCTTCATAGCTTTGTGAATAAGAGTTTTGTTGTTCCTTTTTAATTTTTTGTCTTAACCTCTATTTACAGAAAATATTTAGGACATCTAGGAATCTGGGTCCTTAAATTGTTTGTCAATAAGTTCTATCTAGTCATAGTTACTAGTCATTCTTTCCCTTTAGCTTTCAGGCTCCATCAAACGCACGTGCTTTCTTTGAGAAATCTTAAAAATAATGCTGACTCACCCCAATGTTCCTTTTGCCCTTATCATCAATGTACATGTAGAAGATTGTATTTTATTACATGTCTTATGAATGAGTATATCAAAAAAATTAAATCAGCATAGCATAATTTGACTTATAACTTCTGTTCAGAAAACTATAATACTGATAGATAAGAAAATGTATATATAATATATACATATATATATATATTTGAATAAATATCATGGAAGAACTCAGTTACTAGAACTAAAATCAAAGATCAGTGAAACCTAGTGAAATCATGAGCTGCCTTTTCCCTGAAATCAATTTAATGTGAATTCATTTGACACACGTTAAGTAAATTAAATCCACATGGAATACTGCTTGCTGAAATAAAACTCAGTACTCAAAAATTCAGTCCCCAAAGAAAAGATTTAAAGTAACAGAGTTGTTCTTCATGTGGAACTTGTAGTACTCATCCAACCAAATGGAAAGGAAAATATTTAATAACAGCTTATAAGGATGCAGAAAACTGCCTGATAGATTCAGGAACTCTCCTTCAGGCTCATGGCTGGACATTGATATCAGAACTTTTTAATGTTTTTATTGATTTATTTTTGCATCTTCTAAGTGGTTAGTGGTCAGAATGTCTGGTGACCCCTCATAGCAATCAATTCTCAACCAACGTAACCTGCAGTTCAATTCAAGGACTTAAATATTCCCTGAAGGGGTACAGGAGTATCCAGTGAAGTAACTAGCTGGTACTGGGATTGCTCCAGGACAGACCCAAATGGGGGACATCATGGTACAGTTATTGAACCAGGTTGAGCCATATCAAGGCATGTACCTCAACTCCTTTATCATCTGTCTGGGCCCTATTCTCAGACCTTTTTTTTACCTCATTTCAGGAATTGCAAACCTCTTCATTTGATTCTTGTATTCCTAGAATATTTTTGAGGAATCGGTACTCTTTCCTGCCTATATTTTATGTTGTTCCTTTTCACATACTTCATGTAAACAATGCAAGTGCCCTGAATGAATTATCTACATTTGTGTTGTTTCTTTCCTTCTAGTTCTGTGTTTATCCCAGGAGGTTGAATTTTACTGCTATAGAACCCTGAGCTGTCTCAGTTATATCCCTACAGATAATCCAGAACTTTTTTCAGTTCTTATCTCTTTTAAACGTATAGTTTAATTTCAATGTTTATTGAAGTATAGAGTATAGAGTCTTTTCAAGTCCGGCCCAGGTATGCTGATCCAGGCTCACAGATTGGGTCAGAGCTGCTACTTGCTCTCCCTGTGCACAGCCACTCACGAGGCACCCGGGAGGGATGGCAGGTTCTAGTCCTGGCCCGCCACCCCAGCAGAGCCTCACAAGAAGCCAGACAACCGCCCCACTCCATGAGGGCCACCATTTTCCACATCCAGACTTCTCAATCGTCAGAATTCCACCCAGTAGAAGAGCCTGTCACAGCCCGGATCATTGACACCTACCCTGCAGCAGTCTTTTTCAAGTCTGGCCCAGGTATGCTGATCCAGAGACTCACAGACATGGGGCAGAGCTGCTACCAGCTCTCCCTATGCCCAGCCACTCACGAAGCACCGGAGAGGGATGGCGTGTTCTAGCCCTGGCCCACCACCCCAGCAGAGCCTCACAGGAAGCCAGAAACCCACCCCACTCCATGAGGGCCAGGGATGTCCATTTTCCACATCTGGACTTCCCTCTCGTCAGAGCCTATCATAGCACCACTAGTGCGGCTGCTTGCAGTCACGTGGTTCATCAATAAATGCTGGAGATCAGAGGTGACTACAAGAGTATGCCACCAGCACGGCAGAGCCTGGCATGCTACCCGTGTGGTACTTGATATGCCAAATCAAGTAACAATTATAGACCTTATTCCCATGACTGATGGAATGGTTTGAGGCTCTTTATGTTCCTGGAGCAAGCTGATGCCCTTGGGATCTACTAGCATGAGACAGGATATATGGAGATGTTACTGGTGCCCGCTCAAGCAAAATCGATAATGAACGGGAAGACAGTGATACAGACAGTGACAGTGATATTGAAGTATAACTCACATATGGAAAATTGCAAATATATGGAAAAGTTATTTTCTGGGTGAAAGCAATCAATACTTTTTTGATTGCTTTCAATATTTTTTCTCTTCTCTCTTTCTACCTCTCTTTCTCTCTCTTTCCTCTCTCATTTAAATTTCCCACAATTCTGGGCTCCCTTTCAAAGTTCTTTCTACACTTCATTTCAGCTTCTATTGCTGTTCTTGATGTAGGTGGGTCCCAGGGTGGCTTATGCGACTCAGGAAGGAAAGAGAGATGGTCCCTTTCTCCCAAGCCACCTCTGTTGCCTGGGACCCGCTGGGCAGGCTAAGGACTGATAAAGTCTGTGATGAGCCTCTGCAAAGCATGGGCCTGAGCCCCACCAGCCCCATGAGATAGCTGTCAAGTCACACCTGATGGTCGCTTGATCTCTAAGCATGGGAGTTGATCCCCACTACCCGAGATTTCTCGGGAGCCACGACTCAAGCTGGAGTGAGGAATTGTTCTTTGCTGGAAAAGAAAGTCAGTCACAAGCCTTAACTAGAGTTTTCTCAGAGTTTTGGTCTTCCTCGCAGAAAAAGAATTTTCAGGAGTACATGGGCAGTGAATTAATGTTGCAGGACTCCTTTAAGGGCATTTGGCTCAAAACATTAGCACACTAAAGGGCCTAGGTGAGGTGCAGGGAGGGATTATCTAAGGACATTTAACACTCCCTGCTTTCCATAACAATGGGAGGAAGGCCTGAGTTGCATGGGTATAAACTAGCCGGTTTTCACTCTCCCGCTCTTCTTTGGGGGCTGTTGCTCGCTGTGAGCGGTCGCCCTGCTTGGAAGTGTTCTTCTCCTTTCCCAAAGCCTATACACGTGGTGGTCGCCATCTTGGCCTACACGTGGCTGGGGTTCTAGCCTGGAATCCTAAGCATCGGGTTTTTCCTTTTGCTGATTTGTATGCCTGAACCTGTGATAAGTAAAGTCTTTTAAAACCTCATCGGATCCCTGAGTGTTCATCCATTCCTCGCCCGGCTTCGGAGGTAGAAGGGAACTCGCTTCCCGGCACTGTCGGGGACCCGAGCGCCCGACAAATTAAAAAGATTTTATTGTGGAGGTTTTAGGATGGGGAAGGAAGAGGGAACGTGAGAGACTCACTGGAGAATGAGGGATGCTTCTGAGGCAGAGTCCCAACTGATTTCCAAAGGGGTATTTTATCCTTTTGGGCTGGAATGCTCTGGAATCTTCTGCTTGGCCATGGAAGGTTGGTGGGGGTTAAGGGCTGGGTGGAAGAAAGTTGATACAGCTTCCTCAGGGTCAATTGTTAGTTAATGGGTCTCTTCAAGTCTTGGTTCCTGGTTCCAAAAGGTGATTCTGGACAGTGTTAAGGTGAAGGTTCATTGCCATGGGGACCCCATTCTCCCATCTGCCTGCCTACATCATTCCCATTACTATGCTTAGTAGATAAGTTTGCTTCCAGATTTTATTTTTTGATCTTTTTCATTAAAAATGAAAACTCATGATAGCCCCAAAACCAATAACAACAAAAAGGCACAGTAAATAGTCTTTGAAGTTTGGCTATTACCCATGTCCTTAGTGCTAATTGTTATTATGCCTTGATGACACCTACATTTGTTAACAATTATCCAAATCCCATAACATATAATGCAGCTGTCACTCCAACTTGATGTTACCTAGTTTCCTCATAGAACACAGCCATGTTAATAGCACAATGCCAGGGGTTCTACGTATTTGGGGATGGCTTGAAGCAGTTCTCCTATGGACCATGTGGTGTGGCAGATAAAACCTGGTCCTCATGGAAATCTTGTGCTCCATCCCTTTGAACTCTCTCTCTCTGCATGTATGTATGTTTGTATGTTTGTATATTTGTATGTTTGTTTATATGTATGTATGTATATATGTATGTATGTATGTATCTATCTATCATCTACTTGCTACTTGCTCTAGAGGAAGGCTTCCTGTGTTAAAATTGTAGATTTGTTTTAGTAGCCATGTGTGTGACCTTAGACATGTCATTAAAGAACAACGCTGTCTTTCAGTATGTTGAAAAACTACAATCATCAGCTCTTGTAGTCAACATAACAAATTATCACGGACTTGGAAGTTAAAAATAAAACATTTGTCTTCTCATGGATCTGGAGATCAAAAATTCAAATTTGTATACTTGGGCCAAAAACAAGCTGTCAGCATGGCTTCTTTTTTTCCAAAAGTCTAGGGAAGAATATGCTGGCTGTTTCTTCCATTGTCTGGTAAATCATGACATTCCAAGACTGTTGGAGCCACATTGTTCCAATATCTCTCTCTGAATCACATTCTTTTTCTTGCATTTTTCTTAAATACACCTTTTCCATCTCCAGTAAGAGCACCTGTGGTGACATTTTGAGACTGCCAGAACAATCCAAATTAACCAAGAGAAGAGAGAGAGAAATATAGAGACAGAGACAGAGAGATAGAAAGAGAAATGATGCCTGCTATAGGGGCAGGCAGGAGTTGGGTGGGAGGGAATGTTTGTCATTGGCGGTGGGAATGGGGCAGTGGTGGAGGGATGGGTGGTGGAACACTGTATGACAGAGACCCAATTATGAACATCCTTGTAATTGTATATCTCACGGTGGTATAATAAAAATTCACTGTATCACTGTCTTCGATGATCTAGCAGATCATCGATTTGCTAGAGCAGGCACCAATAATATCTCAATACATCCTGTCCCATGTCAAGGGCATCTGTCCGATCCAGGAACATAAAGAGCCTCAAACCATTCCATCAAGTCATGGGAATGAGGTCCATAATAATAAAAATTAAGGGAAAAAATAACCTCATATCAAACTCCTTTATTTAAACTCATTTCAAAAATATATTTTTTTCAAACTAAGATAGCATTTAGGAACTGCAGAAATAGTTGATGAGTTAAGATGCTTATCCAGAATGCAGCTGACTCCATTTTGAATATGGACATTTATAATTGAAAATTTAATTAAGATAGCTGCACTTTGAGGGGAAATTATTATCTAAACTTTCATATTCATTAAATTTCCAAATATAATGTGCAAGTTGGACACATGAGATGAGATTAACTGTATCTTTATTGAATAATTCAAAGCCATCATTTCTTACTTCTTTATAATTGCAGATTTGCTAAAATGATTTAAAATGCAATATATATAAAAGCAACATATAAGCTATGTCTGTCTGTCTATCTATCTATCTATCTATCTATCTATCTATCTATCTATCTATCTATCTATCTATCTATCTATCTATCTATCTATCTATCTATCTATCTATCTGTCTATCTGTCTGTCTGTCTGTCTGTCTGTCTGTCTGTCTGTCTGTCTGTCTGTCTGTCTGTCTGTCTGTCTGTCTGTCTGCCTGCCTGTCTGCCTGCCTGTCTGTCTATCCCATAAGCATCGCCAGGAGTAATCCCTGAGCAAGTAGGTAGGAGTAAGTCCTAAGCACTGCTTGGTATTACCTCATCCCACTCATCCCCAAAAATAATGAAATAAGATAACTTTATAATCAAGGATACACTCATTTTGGTGGGTCATTATTCTAAGTTAGCATGATATTTGTTAATATTTATAAAACTAAGATAATAAATGTTTGGACACCATTATGCAAGTTATTTTTATTGTTTCCTTGTTTCATTTCTTAGATTTCCTTCCTAAAAGAAAATAGTAGTATGTACACTTTGACCATATTCTATCATTTAATTCTCTAATAATCCACAGAATTAGTTTCACCCTCATTGTCTTTCACCTGAAATGTTAAAGCCTATCAATTGTTTCTCAAGTTTAAAAAAAATCTTCCCCACTCCAATCATAGTAAAATCAAGACTGGTCATATTTGTTCCAAATTCAATATTTTGTTTCCATGATCTGCACCTTAAAACTTTCCTTTTCTCTCCCAAACCAATGTTTAACTAGACTATGTTTGGTATCAAGAACCAGTGCACGCACACATGAACACAGACACAAGAGCACACACACAAGTGTCTTTTTTTAATCTAGACTAATAAGTGAGACTGTCAGATACTGATTGTGATAGGTGGAAAATGCCCCTACAAAGGAGTATTTTGAATCATGAAAGAGCATGCATGATTAAAAGGAAGATCACTTTTTAAGTTGCAGGAAGAGGATCCTAATTAAAAAAAAATTAAGTGTCTGAAAGATTTCCTGATTATTTAGTTGGACTATGAAAGAGGGACAAATAAGGCTATGAAAAATGTGTAGATTATAGTGTCAGTGACATTTGACATTGACTTGAGTGAGTAATTAGGATGTATAATGAATGTATTGTTACAAATATTTGATTTGTGATTGAATATGTAAGTTTGAATTTAATGGTAGAAGTCTAGTCTGAAGTTGTATAATTGTAAGTTATGAAGATTTATAACATTTTATCTGAATGCATCATAATTCATATCACTTTTATAAGTTTTCAAAAGTGGTCCAAATAGATAACCAATAAGGGTTTAATAAATGCATTAATGTATTAATTTTAATCTTAGAATTGCTTACATGAAACTGTATCTACCATAAATCAAATGCTATTTAATTAAACCTAACTCCTTACAGAAAAAGTTAACGAGAATCTATTAGACCTCAATAATCAATAGTGACTACTTTACCAGCATAAAGGAAAGATATTAGTTTAATAAGCTAAAAAGACGTATTTTATAGCCACATATTCTTCCCCAGTAAGTACACAGGAAGCAGGAAAATATCACCAAGAAAAGTTTACAGAGACAAGTAAGAAATAGGAAGTAAAAACAAATGTTTGCAATGTTAAGCTATTTTCTAACATGCTGTTTTATTACAAACTGTTCTATAAACAGGGAAAATTTAAACAAAGTCATAATATGATTTAGATGAAGCATATCTTATTTTATTTTTGATTTGTATGATTATGGTACTTTCTTATTTTGTAGATTCCTTTGTTCCTAAAACAAATATTTATTGCAGAATATATTCTGCCTGCACTAAATAACACCAAGTTAAAACTGTCATAGTCAGAACAGAAAGCTTTTCTTTAGGGGATTAAGTTAAAATCAAAGATTTTTTTTAAAATATATGTGCATTTTAATTATATTCATACTTTATTGCCCCATCGTTTTCTATTATGAGATAACACATTTCACACACAAAAGCAAAATTTCAAAAACATATACACACTAATAGACTTAATAATTAGCTACCCATGATTGTGTTGATTAGTTAGATTTTTCACACTTCCTATGTGTAGAGGTCAAGGCTTATAATGGAAAGAATGTGCTGTATGACTGCACAGGAAGAGAAAAGAATGGGAGAAAGGGTTTTCTCAAGCAACCAAACTAAAGCAGATTGTTTTGTATTAAAAATTTCAATTATTAGGGATAATTACTGAGATCAGTAAAATTACAAGATACAAATCAATATACATAAAAATGTTTCCTGTCCATACAGAAAATATTAGTAGAAAGAAAAATTAATTTAATTTTAAAAAGCATTTATAGGACTACAGCAACATTCAATGGGTTGGGTACTTCTGTTGCACATGGCTGACCCGAGTTCAATCCCTGGTACCCCATGGTCCCCCAGAGTCTGGCTAGGAGTGATACCTGAGCATAGAATCAGAAGCAAGACCTGATCAGTGACAAGTGTGGCCCCCAAACAAAGCAAAACAAAAATTCCATATATGACTATATCAAAAATGATGAAATACCCAGGAGTAAACTTATCAATAGAGGTGAAATGTTAAAAAATAAAAAACTATAAGCCATCACTGAAATCTAGAGGACAACATATGCAGACACAAAGACATGGTAAGACATGCTTTGTTAATAATCTGATGAAACAAATGCCATTAAACAGCTCTCTTAAAACAATGTACAATTGCAACATGCCTATCATTTTTTGAGGACATAGAAAAATGGTTTTGAAAATTTATATAGAAGTTCCAAAAGCCACAAGCAGTCAGAGAAATACAGAAAACAAGAAGAAAATGTAGGCAACTGTGTGATCTGGCTTTAATCTGCTCTATAATACAGTAGCCATTAAAACAACTTGATATAGAACAACAGCACACACACACAGATCATGAAGCAGAACAGAGATCCCACATGTGTAATATACATCTAATCTATAATGAAGATGACAAAAATTATACAATGGAGAAAAGAAGGTCTTTAACACAAGGTAGTTGAAAACCTGGAATGTAAACAGGAAAAGAAGAAAAGGATAAAAGATGATCATTATTTAATATAATATAAAAAATTGACTGAAAATGGAGTAAATACTTGACTATTATGCCTTCAAATCATAAAATCACTGTATCACTGTCTTCCCATTCATCGTCTATTTGCTCCAGCGGGCACCAGTAACATCTCCATATGACCTGTCTCATGCAAGTAGAGCCCAAGGGCACCTGCTTGCTCCAGGAAAATAAAGAGCCTCAAACCATTCCATCAGGTCATGGGAATGAGGTCTATAATTTTTACTGGTATCTGGCATATCAAATACGACACGGGTAGCTTGCCAGGCTCTGCCGTGCGGGTAGCATACTCTTGTAGTCATCTCAAAATCCAGCATTTATTGATGAACGGGCTGTGATAGGCTGGTCTGCTGGGTGGAGTTCTGACGAGGGGGAAGTCCGGATGTGGAAAATGGAGGTCCTCATGGAGTGGGGGGTCGTCTGGCTTGTTGTAAGGCTCTGCTGGGGTGGCGGGCCAGGACTAGAACCTGCCATCCCTCACGGGCACCTCATGAGCCGCTGGACACAGTGAGAGCCAGTAGCAACTCTGTCCCATGTCTGTCTCTGGATCAGCATACCGGGGCCAGATTAAGAAAGACTGCAGCAGGGTGGATCTCGATGAACCAGGCTGTGATAGACTGGTTTGGTGGGTGGAGTTCTGACGAGGGGGAAGTCCAGATGTGGAAAATGGAGGTCCTCATGGAGTGGGGGTCATCTGGTTTGTTGTGAGGCTCTGCTGGGGTGGCGGGCCAGGGCTAGAACCTGCCATCCCTCACGGGCACCTCATGAGCCACTGGGCACAGTGAGAGCCAGTAGCAGCTCTGCCCCATGTCTGTCTCTCGAGTTTTGAGGTACCTATAAGAGTATTCCACCCGCATGCCAGAGCTTGGCAAGCTACCCATGTCGTATTTGATATGCCAAATACCAGTAACAAGTATAGACCTCATTCCCAACCTGATGGAATGCTTTGAAGGCTCTTTACGTTCCCGGACACAGGTACACCCGGCAGAGCAGAAACCAGCTTTCCCCGTTGAACCCCCTGCATTCCATGGACCACGAGAGCAACTTCCAACCCGAGTCCACCATCCCGATGGAGCCTCGGAGGAGCCCAGAGAAACCCCCACACTTGCTGGCAGCGATCTTCACAATCCACACTCTGAAACTGGTAAGATTTCCACCCAGCAGATTAACCCAGTCTCCAGCCCACAGATTATTCCAGTCTCCAGCCTGGCTTGTCAGAAACCCTGCCTACAAGGACCCACCCCGCAGAGACCCGCCCTTCAGAGCAGAGTATTTCAAGCCCAGGAATGCTTGAGCCTAAGACACAGGTACACCAGAAGAGAAATCAGCTTTCCCTGTTGCGCGCGGTTGCTGTGCGGCCGCCATGAATTTACCTCCAACTTACCATAAATATTCTACCCACCCCTCTGAGAGAGCCCCACAAACTAATGAGAATATAGCGCCCGCATGGCAGAGCCTGGCAAGCTGTCTGATGCGTGTTCGATATGCCAAATCCAGTAACAAAAATGTTTATTTTCCTGACCCGAAAGAGCCGCAGCAGTAAGAAAGGCAAACAAGCAGTGCCTGATAAAATTTCATGGCCATCCTAAGCTGCCAAAACGAAGAAGGACTAAAATGACTGTCCGTACTTTCAATGCACGAACGCTGGCATCGGAAGCATATATTGAGGATCTGATGGTGCAAGCGCAAAGATCAAGTACGACATCATTGGTCTGACTGAGACGAGGAGGCGTCAGTTGCATCATGCTGTATTTGACACCGGAGAAGAATTGTTCCTTGGAATATGCGACGAAAGAGGCGTCGGTGGCGTTGGTGTCCTTGTCAACACGAACATGGCCGTCAACATTGATTCATTTGAATGCCTAACAAAATGAATAGGATAATTACACCTGAAGAGATGTGGCCCACTGCCAGCAATTTCTATCTTCATTGTCTATGCACCAACATCCACATACAAAGAAGATGAAATTGAGAAATTCTACATGGAATTGGAGGAGTTCTATAAAAAAAGATCACACCTTCTACAAGATCATAGTCAGTGATTTTAATGCTAAGATAGAACCAAGAACATCGGCTGAAGAACTCCACATCAGGACCCATGGTCTAGAATGGAACAAACAGGGTGAGAGACTATCTGAGTTCATCATGTCCACCAAGACCATTCATGGGAACTCACAGTTCCAGAAGGCTGAAGAGAAACGTTGGACATGGGAATCTCCTGGTGGACAGTTGTACAATGAAATTGACCACATCATCTTCAATCGACGGTTTTGTCTGACCGATGTAGCTGTCATCCCCAAATTCCAAACAGGATTGGACCACGGTCTCCTTCGGTGCAAAATTCTACTTCCCGCAACGGGGAGAAAAGGCTGCAAAGTTTAAGAAGAGAACTCCCAGAACAACCTCCAACTGGGAACTCTTTGGCACCATTGCAGCAACATGGGAAGATACCATCATTGGCGACATCAATGAAGAATACAACTGACTGGTTCAGCACCTCCATGATTGTGTGAAGAATGCCGAGAGAGAGAAAGACACAAAAGATGCTTGTCTTCAGAAACTCTTGAGCTCATTCGCCAACATGGCAAGACGCGAGCCTCAGGAGACCAAATGCTAACGTCCAAGCTTGCTAAACAGTGCAGAGAAGTGATAAAAGAAGACCTCAAAGACAGAAGAGCAGAAATACTGGAAGATGCAGCAGAAGCCTGGAAAAGCATTCGCACTGCCCGCCTGTCCTTTTGCCAACTATAAGACCAAGATGACTGCCCTCCTATGCCCTGATGGATCTATCACATCTTCCAGAAAGGCAATGGAGAGATTATCCAGGACTTCTACTCAAATCTCTTTGATAGCCACATCCACCTGCCCACATATCAAATTCCACAGGATGGATATGTCATTCCCAACGTTCTCCCTTCTGAAATCCGACATGCCATCTAGTCGGTAAAGAAGGGAACAGCACCAGGCCCAGACAAAGTCAGACTCGAACACCTGAAGAATCTGCCCTCAGTACTCATCAATACACTAGCTCGGCTCTTCACACGCTACCTGTCCTAATGCAAGGTGCCCTCCCAACGGAAAACCAGCAGGACAGTTCTACTGTTCAAGAAGGGAGACATTCACGACATCAGCAACTATCGCCCCATCTGCCTGTTGTCTGTCATCTACAAGCTGTTTACAACAGTGATCCTGAACAGGATTAGCAGAACACTAGATGAAGGACAACCATGCGAGCAAGAAGGCTTCCAGGAAGGATTCAGCACAATTGACCATATCCACAAAGTAACCAAGCTCATTGAGGTTTGTAGGGAATACAAGATGCCGCTCTGTCTCACGTTCATTGATTTACAGAAAGCCTTTGATTCTGTGGAGACTGAAGCAGTCATCGAAGCCCTAGCCAAACAGGGTGTTCAGACCCAATACATCAAGATCCTTCGTGAGTGGGGTATTACAGATTCACCACCAGGATCTCACCATTCTACAAAGAAGTGATCATTAATGTGAAAAGAGGGGTTGGACAGGGTGATACCATTTCACCAAAACTCTTCAGCGCCACCCTCGAGAACATCATGCAACAATTAGAATGGGAAGGAATGGGAGTGAACATAGATGGTTGGCAACTACACCCACCTCTGCTTCGATGATGACATTGTTCTAATAACACCAAACATTAGCCAAGAGGCACAAATGCTGGATGACTTTGACCGAGAATGTGGAAAGATAGGTCTACAGCTGAATCTAAAGAAAACAATGTTCATGAAGAATGAACTAGTTCCAGAGGCCCCATTCACTCTCAATGGAACAAACATCTCTGAATGCAGCAGTTATGTGTACCTAGGTCCAGAAATCAACATGATGAATGACCTAAAACCTGAGCTGCGCAGGAGGAAGAGAGCAGCATGGAATGCCTTGAAAGGCATCGAAGAAATATCAAAAAGGACAAAAAACCTCCAGCTCCGGGCACATCTCTTTGACTCCACCATTCTCCCTGCATTAACATATGCCTCAGAGACCTGGGCCCTACGAAAGGGATGAGAATGCTATTCGGGTCTCCCAGAGAGGAATCGAAAGAGCTATGCTTGGAATATCACGCCTCACTCAAGTGAGAGAAGGAATCTGGAGTTCTGACTTCCGTCGCTATTCCAGAATCAGGGATGCTGTCTCATTTGCCAAGGCATCAAAAATCAGATGGGCTGGACATGTAATGAGATTTGGAGACAACCGCTGGACTAGAGCCATTACTGACTGGATCCCACGGGTTGTCAAAAGATCACGTGGCCGCCCACCTACAAGATGGTCAGACTTCCTTGTAAAGACCCTGAAGGAACGGTTTGAGGCTCTTCATATCCCTGAATCAACCAGATGCCATTGGGCTACATTGGCACGTGATAGGGTCCAATGGAAATGTTACTGGCGCCTGCTCGAGCAAATCGATGAATAATGGGATTCAAGTGATCAAGTGATCAAGTGATGTTCCTGGAGCTGCAGATACCCTTGGGCTATCTCTCATGTGACAGGACATAATCATAAAATACATAGAAGAAAATGTATGCTATCAATACCAGAATGTCAGCAGCAGAGACATATCTTGAGGATTGATTTCAGTGTAAGGGAAGCTAAAACAAGAATAAATGAAATTAAATTAAACTAAAAAACTTTAATCAGCAAAAAAACTTCACTTGATCACTCGACATCCCGTTATTCATCTATTTGCTTGAGCAGGAGGCTCCAGTAACATTTCTATTTGACCCTATCACGTGCCAGTGTAGCCCAATGGCATCTGGTGCTTCAGGAATACAAGAGCCTCAAACCATTTGTTCAGGGTCTTGACAAAGAAGTCTGACCATCTTGTAGGTGGGTTGTCATGTGATCTTTTGACATCTCATGGGATCCAGTCGTTAACGACTCTGGTCCAGCGGTCGTTTCCAAATTGCATTACATGTCCAGCCCATCTGACTTTCGATGCCTTGGTAAGCGAGACAGCTTTTTCCAGCATGGGACTGGCCCTGCGGGCAGTGCGATATGGCTGCAGCAAGCAGAGACAGTGAGGTTGGGGAGTCCCTCGGCTTGTGGCCCCCTTCCCGGGCAACTTTGGCGGGGCCTCAGACCTGGCCTGCGGGGCAACACGGTTACAGACACCTGGCAGTCATCTTTCTTTACCATCTTTAATATTCACTGCTCTCATCAAGGACCGCTAGTGGGAAGGCGGGGGCACAGGCCATGTGTCCTCCAGCTGCGTGGAGCAGCTGAAGGGCATGTCCTGCTTGTCACCACAGAGAGCAACATCACACTCAGTGATGCTCTGGGGCTACTCCTGGCTCTGCACTCAGGAATTACTCCTGGCAGTGCTTAGCCCAGCAAGCTACTAAGCAAAAAAAAAAAAAAAAATACCACAAATAAAATATGTGAGGATATATTTGCATATCCAAAATAGACAATTGCTAGTATATTGTTAGTCTATACATATGTTAATACTATACAGATTGTTAGTATGTTAGTATATGTTATATATAGGTCATAGTAGATACTATGTATGCAGAGTAGATTCTATATAAATATCATGTATACCACATATAACTATGTATGTGTAACACATATATAACTATTATGCAAGTCTATATATATGTATGTCCATAATATATATACTATGTATGACTACATATATAACTATGCATACAAATTGGTGTATATTAATACATGTTAGTAATCACGTCTATGTTAATATATCAAATCTATTTAGTCTATGTTAATATATCAATTACTCACAGAAATTCAACCCTAACCCTAACCCTAAACCCTATAAAAATGTTTTTAATAAAGGAGCTAAAACAAAAACCTGCTCCCTTCACTAAAAAAATGAATAAACAAGCACCGCTTCTACAAAAAAGATGTACAGATATTTCCATGGACATATAAGAAATATTCTCAGTATCATTTAATTTTAGGAAAATGAAAATTCAAATCACACTGAGGTATGAGCTCCCACCAATGGATAAAAGCTAGGTCAGAAATTTGAAAGCTGTCCCAAAGCTGATTGGAACAACTCCAGTGAGATGACCCTAGAATTTGGGTGATGGGGGTGGTGAAAATTGCACACAAAGGCCTCAGATAGCATGGACCTGATATTAAGGTCTTTAATTCATTTTGCTCTGATGTTTGTGCTTGGCATTAGAGAAATCTGAGTTCATTGTTTTTTTTTATATGTAGCTGTCCAGTTTTCCCAGCATCACTTGTTGAAGAGACTTTTTTACAGCAGATTAGGCCTATGTTTTGCAATTGGCTGACCTGGTTTTGATACCTAGTACCCATATGATCCCTCAATTCTGCCAAAGTGATCCCTGAGCACAGAGTCAGTACTAAACCTGATCACTGCAGGGTGTGGACAAAAAACAAACAAAAATTATACATATATAGAAGTGTGAGCTAATTCTAAAAAATTTTATAATACTTTTAATGAATCATACATCAATTTAAATCTGTTTTTACTTATTAGTGGTAAGATTTTTTCTGAATTTTTAATTCATAATAATACATAAAGATATGTGACTCTTGAGCATATTCTAAGATTCCCCCAAATCCAAGGCAATTTAAAATCAGAATATTTTGAGTTGTTCTAGAAAAAAGGTTTGTGTGCAGCAACATTTTCTGAAACTGTGATATTTTGATTAATCTTCTAAGTATAAATAGCAAATCTGGACACCTGAGATGTGATTAACTCTATTGAATGAGATGAAGGCATTATTAATAATTATGTTATAAAACCAGTCTTGTTCTCATACTAAGTTTGAAATTTATGTAGACATATGCATAAATATAAGCATAAAAATAATACATATAGGTTGTAACATAGGAGGTATAAAAAATATAAAAGAGAAAAATAATAAAATAGTAACCAGTCATTGCTATTTTGGGTCATTGATATAGATATCATAGACAGAATATCTAAAACACAGAAAGAAAAACAAACAGATGGAACTATATCATAATTAATTGCACTGAGTGGGATGAAATTTATCTCAGGGGTAGAGCGTATACTTTGCTCTACTAGGGCTTTGATCCTGAGCATCACTTGAAAATTAGATCACTGTATCACTGTCTTCCCATTCATCATCGATTTGCTCGAGCAGGCACCAGTAACATCTCCATATGTCCTGTCTCATGCTAGTAGAGCCCAAGGGCATCTGCTTGCTCCAGGAACATAAAGAGCCTCAAACCATTCCATCAGGTCATGGAAATGAGGTCTATAATTGCTACTGGTATTTGGCATATCAAATATGACACAGGAGGCTTGTCAGTCTCTGCCATGCAGGTGGCATACTCTTATACTCACCTGTAAATACAGTATTTATTGATGAACCGCGCGGCCACTTGCCGGGCAAGCCAGCTGTAATAGGCTCTTCTGCTGGGTGGAGTTCTGACAAGAGGGAAATCCGGATGTCCGGTTGTCCAGGTCTCTTAAACTTCTTTAAATATTTCCCATTTTTTCTTTCAGGGTGTCACAAAATTCTGAGATATTTCCTTACACCTATTGTATAACTTTGTCATTCTATTTTTTTTTGCCTTTTTTTTTTTTGCTTTTTTTAGGGTCACACCCAGCAATGCTAAGGGGTTTCTCCTGGCTCTGCACTCAGGAATTACTCCTGGCAGTGCTCGGAGGACCATATGGGATGCCAGAGATGGAACCCAGGCTGGCATGAGCTGGCCGCATGCAAGGCAAACACCCTACCTGTATGCAAGGCAAACACCCTACCCACTGAACTATCGCTCCGGTCCCACCTTTCGATTTGTTTTTTTGGGAGCCACCCCAAGTGGTGCCCAGGGTTCTGTGCTCAGGAATCACTCCCTGGCAGTGTCCAAGAGACCAATGAAGAGCCAGGAACCAAACCCAAGTTGGCTGCATGCAAGGCCAGCATCCTGCCTTCTGTTCTATCTCTCTGGCCTCTCACTCATTCTTCTTTATTAGATTGAGAAAGATAATGTTGAGACACCAGATACGCAAGCTATATAAAAATTGAATATGATTATAAACCAAGTATTTTAAAAAGGTATTATTTAGAATATACAAAAATTGTAGTTTTGTCAAATTGACAAAAATGTAAATTATCAACTTATGATAATTATATATGTTAAAATATACAATTTGAGCATTGGCAAGTGAGTATGAAGATATATTACACTGATGAGGATATGCTATATGGATAGTACCCAAATACATGAAAATATGCTCAACATATTAGTAACTAAGGAAACGTTAATCACAAGGGAAAAACAGACTAAATCCACAAAGTGTCATCATTACATAAGTGCCCATCTGACTAAGAAGAATAATATAACAACATTAAATATGAGATACAGGAAATCTAGACATTCATTTCTGATGGGAATATAAAATGGCACAACCACTTGTAAAGACAATTTGGTTTGTTTAATAACCAGTCAGTTATCACATTTGTCAACAATTCTATTATTGGCCCCCATTTTTGAGAAATTAGAAGTCTGTTCAACAAAAATCTTTACATCAATATTTATAAGTATTTTGTTTGTTAAAGTCCACATATCCATACTGAAAATTTGGACATAAATATACAGTTATACCAAGGTAAAATTTTAATTACAAAAATATATGTATGTTTATATATATATATATATGTTTTACTTTCTCATATAATAAAACTAAGACTGTTAATTACAGTTGATTTATAATTAAAATGAATATGGCAGGAAGAAGAAATACCCAGGAGAATAAAGTAATAACTAAGATAGAAACAAATAAAGAAGAATGCAGACAAAAATGAGATACTTTCTATTTTTAACTATTCCAAAAGATAATTGAATGTTTAAACTATGTCAAGAATGTTCTCTGATTATAATGGAGTTGAGCTAGAAGAGAAAAAAACAGACATTTGGAATATCATCAAATATTTTAAAATTAAACAACACATTTCTACATAACCTGGATTCCAATAGGATGAATCAAGAAAAATTATTTTTAATTTTGTTCTGAATAATAATAAAATCCATGTCAAAATTTATTAAACATAGCTAAAGCAGTAGTTAGAGAAAAATGCATATATTTCTTTGGTCTTTTGTTTTGCAATATTAAATGTCTTTAGTAAGAAAGTTCCATTTAAAGCAACTAGTAACAGGGCCGGAGTGATAGGCCAGCAGGTAGGGTCTTTGCCTTGCATGCAGCCGGCCCATGCCGGCCTGGGTTCGATTCCTGCCATCCCATATGGTCCCCCGAGCACCCCAGGAGTAATTCCTGAGTGCAGAGCCAGGAAAAACCCTGAGCATTGCCGGGTGTGACCCAAAAATAAAAAGAAAAGCAACTAGTAACAGAAAATAAATTAAACCCAAAGCTTCTTTCAAGGTGCAGAAGCTCTTTAGTTTCATGTAGTCCCACATGTTTATCTTTTCTTCTAGTTGCTTTGTTAATGGTGTTTCACCTTTGAAGATGTCTTTAGCTTCAATGTCATGGAGGATTTTTCCTATATTTTCTTCAATGTACTTTATGGATTCAGGTCTGATATTGAGATCTTTAATCCCGAGAACTGATGACTGGATAAAGAAACTGTGGTACATCTACACAATGGAATACTATGCTGCTGTTAAGAAATGAAGTTATGAAATTTGCCTATAAATGGATTGACATGGAAAGGATCATGTTGAGTGAAATTCGTCAGAAGGAAAGAGAGAGACATAGAATGACTGCATTTATTTGCATGACATAAATATATCAGGTGGTCTTACCAAAAGTGGAAATCACTGCAAACGTGAGGGAGTCAAAGGTTAGGTAATACAGAGAAGGGAACATGTGTGAATAAATGTCGAAAGGGCTGATACCAACATAGAACTGAGCATTAAACACAGGCAAAAAAAAATGCGCGTGATGGCTTCCAAGTGTATGTAGTGCAACCCACAATGTGTAGGAGAAGGAAGGGAGAGAGAGGGAGAAAAAAAGAGATAAAGAACCTGCCATTTAGGCAGGGTATGGGAGGGGGAGAAAATGGGGGACATTGGTGGTGGGAAATGGGCACTGGTGTAGGGCGGGTGCTGGAACACTATGTGACTGAAACCTCCAAACATGAACAACGTTGTAATTGTATATCTCACGGTGGTATAATAAAATGTTTAATTTAAAAAAAAATTAAACCCAAAGCAAACAGAGGACAGAAATCAGCCCAATTAAACATTAAAATACTTTAAAGGCTAGTTATTTAAAAGAAATTGACAAATTGACAAAACTCAACTACAAGGGACAAAATAATATGAGGATAGAACTGTTCAATAACAAAAATGAAAGAAGAAAAATCATCACTACATATAGCAAAGAAATTAATAGAATATAATATATATTCTATATTATACACTATATAATATATATTATATATAGTGTTTATCATATTATATATAGTGTACATCATATTATATATAGTTTACATCATATCGTATTGTATCGCATAGCATCACATCATATCGTATTGTATCGTAATATATTGTATTACTTAAAATTAATATATAATTAATATAATATCATTTTATTAATATATTATATCTCATTAATATAATGCATATATATCATATCAAGTCATACCATGTCATGTCATGCCATGTCATATCATATCATGTCATGTCATGTCATGTCATGTCATGTCATGTTATGTTATGTTATATTATATTGTATAGAGTGTATATCTTATGTCCATATAGTCAGCAATGTAAATTCAAACAAAAAGTCCTTGAAAATTAGAAATGGCTAAAAACTGATTCAAGAAGTATACAAATTTTAATAGATCTTTAACTATTAATGTAAGTGGATTTTCATATAAGATTAAAATCCAACTAAAGTATCTCCATTTTCATATTGTTCCATTAGTAAATTTTATTCGCCTTTAAAATTACAGTACTAGAGTAACATAATCTCTTTCAGATATAAGACAATAAAGGAAAGGCTTCTAGTCATGTTGATACAAGTATTGCCTTTATACCTACATCAAATATATTAGAAGGGGAAAAAAGAATAAGGCCTACAGCTATTTTCCCCTCCAAATACTTATGAAAATCTTCCACAACATATTAGCAATTTAAGTACTACTGTTGTAAAAAAGAAAAACACATTATGACTAAGTGGTATTTATTTGAGAGCGTAAGATTGGTGCCTCTTTTGAAAACTGATCCATGTAATCCACTAAATCGACTGCTTAAATAAGAAAAAAATATAGGAACACAACATAGAAAATTGTTTAAAAAATAAATATCATTCCTGTTAATGTCTCAGCAAATTAGGTATGGAAGAAAATTGGTCTGTGATCTTGAAAAGGTTGCTTGCATCTTTAACTTGCCCAGGGTCAAAATTATAGCTGTTAAAACATCAGAATAGCTCTTGGAAAACTTTGTGATCTAATAAAACACAGCCTTCACTTCTCATCCTGGAAATGAAGACCTCTGCATTTTTGTTTTGGAGTCCTATATGAAACCAAATAATTATGGAACAGATAACTCAATAAATTTTCTCAACAATAGGCTACTGCCAGATAGAAATCTGAACCCAAACAAGAAGTGAAATATATAGACTATTCTTTTCATTGAAGTTATAAATGGCCTGATTGAATCATCTTGGATAGTTTCTCATAATCTTATTGACTGCAATTGATGCTAACAAGAGTAGAAGCATCTCTTATTAGTATTGGGTGGGATTGAGCAAAAAATAAATAAAAATTCATATTGATAATGTTGGAACTCTTATAAGGATTGTTATGGGTACACAGGGATTGTAATTATTGCTGAGAACCAGAGGAAGAATACAATGGGATCAGGTTTATCAGAATGATGTGGGCTGGGGAATGTGTAACACAGTATCACAGGGATTTGAGCATAGCCTTGATCTTTAATATTGAGAACCATTGTACATTACTAGGACTATGGAAACGTCTCTCTGCAACTTACTGCACTGTTGTCATGCACACCTCTGGAGCTTGCATTCTTTTCAACTAGTTTGAGATTATGAAATTCTTTAGCAAATATATTCAAAAGTTATAATGGTTTAAGCACAGTAGACATCTATTTCTCACTTAGGTTTAGAGTCAAAATTGTTCCAAGATCTTCTCGAAGTAGCTCTCCAGAGATCCAGGCTAATGGAACTATTGTCCTTTGGAATATATAACATATGCACTATTTCCTAGCAAAGTAGACCCAACTTTGGAACAGAAGAAAAAAAAAGAAACATGAAGCAGTTAAGGGGTAGTTTTATGAGCGAGACACAGCAAATTTTAATTTACATTCTTATGGCTGACTTAGTGGTATGACTCAGAGAGGGTAACCCCAAGGGATACTGGTAAGCTTCACTTGACAAACTTGACCAAGATCAGTCACAGCTAGCAGCATCACATTAAATGTGAACTTGAGACGGCTCAAACATCTCACGTTCAGTCTGTTTAAGAGGACTAAATAAAGATCCACCATATAAGACCTAAGTGGCGAGGACCAAAAGGTTTGGTGGGGACTGAATCACATCATTGTGAACTATTTGATTTCCCTTAAGCCTTTTAACTATGTTTTTACATCAGTATTCCCCTAAATTCCAACTTAATGGAAATAACTCATGAAATGTTCATAACCCGAAGCAGGAATGTCCTGTTGGGTTGGAGGCGCAGAGATGAGACTTCAGGAACAAGATGTATTTCCATTAATATTTTTAATAGTTACCAGCTGGAAGGACAGCAGCAGCTCATCTTGGCAGCTGACTGACAGCTTATACAAAGACCCCAACTCCCTAATAAACCCACAGTATCTAGGGACAATACAACTTAGAATTAAGATTGCATAGTTTATGCTACAAAGACATCCCATATTTGTAGTATAGGATATAAGGATGATAGGAAGGAGACAAACAGGAACCAAAAACCTGCAGGGATGCTATCTAGGTGAGGTGAGATAAGCAAAAGAATGTGTAGCAATATGTTAATTCAGACTTCCTTACTAGCCCAAGATGGCAAAGTCTTGTCAGATATTGAAGTAACAGAAAAACAAGAAAAATCTGTTTTCTGTCTGCACTTCAAACAGCGTCCCTTAGACTCCATCTTAGACTACAGCCAACAAGGAGATTTGGCGCAGGGAAATGACCTAGCATAGTAGTGTCTGTGTATCTGCAATAGTGAAAACAGTCTCACTAGGGAATTCTACAGACTAACTCTATTAGGAGACAGTCTGCCAGAAAACCCTTGTGTATCTGTTAACAGGCAGTATCCATCAGACCTGAGCATATCCTTTGATCTGCTTTTTGCCAACAATAACCACTTGAAGATGCTATCCAGGTTCTTTCTTGTATGTTCTCACCTTGACTTCGACTGATCCTACTTCTGAAATTTTGGTCTTTTAAACTTTTTGGACTTGTGTTGGCAGGTCTCTCCTACCATAACCATATATCAAGAACTGGGTAGCTTAAACTAGGGCTTCTTAAACCTTTTTCACTAGTGGTCCCTGTCCCCTGGGAGATTTTTTATGCAACCTCAGATAAAATAGTATAGAAGTGAAGAAGAGATAGTACAAAGGGCTAAGGTTGGCTTTGTATGCAGTTATGCCTGGTTCAGTCCCTGGCACTGCACATGGAACCCTGAGCACCACCTGGCCATGATCCTCAAACTACAGAGCCAGGTGTAGACCCTGATCACTGCCATGTGCAGCCCCTATCCTCAAATAAGAATAAGAAAAATAAAGATAAATAATTTAAGTAATTACTTATAATAAATCATACATTTATCTAAAAGCACAGTTTTGCATGGCCAACATTCAGTTACTTGACCCAGAGTTTAAGAAGCTAAAGCTTCAACAGTAGAAATGAGTCTTCTTAGAAATGAGGAAAATGGAAGTCTGAGATCAGGATGCAGATAAATACTTCTCTCCCTGGCCCACTCACCTCATCCCTCCTCTGCAAGTTATTCTCACTTCTCTTCAGTGTTGGTTATGGTGGCTGTGATGGCTACCAGAACTTGCCCAACTATTGTGTTCAGATATGTTGTTGTAGTTCTTGCTATGAGCGCACCAGGTTTCAGTGGCTCACACACACACACTGCCGTAGTACTACCTGTTTGGGCTCTGGTGCTTTCTGGGGCTCACGATTTCTAATTTTGGAGAATGAATCTATTTAGTTGTGATGGGAATCTTATGCCTTTAACTGTGCTGCACTCTCAGACCTGACTGCAGAGGGGTCGGAAATCGCCTGCTTGGGGTCAGTATCACAGACAGTGGAGCTGTTTCAATGGTGCAGAAATATTTGGAGACAGCAAAGATCAAACTTTTAACCTTGTGTATGTATGGCAGGAACCCAAAATTACTGTGCTGTCTCCCAGCCCTGCCAGAAAGCTCTGAAGAAAACTCTCTTCTTGGTTTGCAAATGGCCTCATTCCCACTCAGTTCTCAGACATTTTTTTTCTTCAGTGGCTATGTGCAAAGAAAAGCACAGAGATAGTTAAATAGATATATGGATAGACACAGAGAGATAGAAGTACAGAGACTCTCCTCTTCCCTTTCTTTAAAGGTACAAGTCTTATGAAGGCCAGACCTCTAAATTTATGATCTTACTTAACGTTAGAAAAATTCTAATGACCCTATCTCAAAACACAATATGTTGGGAATTAAGGCTTCAACATAGAAACTTTTGAGTAGACATATTTAATTCCATAGAAGAAGAAGTTAATTTTAATCATTTTTAAAATGTTTTTTCTAAGATCTCTTTACCTGCACATCTCCTGGATCTCTGTGAGGTAGAGGATATATTTAACAGGAAGTCAACCTCAAATCTTTGTTCTATTTAGCTCAGACCTGGTTCTTTCTCACAACTCTTCCAGCAAGATGCAATTCAATAAAACATAATATAGCTAAATCATATTTGGCTTCTCCCAGAGATTTAAAATGTTTTCTCCCTATACTCTGGTTTACTGGTGAATTTTTTAATCTGCTAAATATTATATTAGCTGAGTATTGATCTATTCATCTTGATTGTATAACTAATATATGATGCACATAATTATAGCATCACTTGTGTCACTTGTCTTCCCATTGTTCATCAATTTGCTCTAGTGGGTGCCAGTAATGTCTCCATTCATTGGGAATGAGATCCATTATTGTTACTGTTTTTGGCATATTGAATACACCACAGGTAGCTTTCCAGGCTCTTAATATGCAATTAGTTAAAATTAAATTTATATAAGTTATGATTTAGTGATATAAAAATGAAGAAAAATCACAAAAATTTGTGCCCCATATATATGTTTTATATATGTTTCACATCTCTGCTGGTGGTTATCTGATACAACTATGGTGAGAGAGAGCTATGAATTTAGTTTTGGGAAATAATTTTCTTGTGAAATATGTTCCTATCCAAAATCTGAGTCAATAGGCTAAGACTCCCAAGTAGGGCGAAGTCTATAAAAAGGTATGCAAACATTTGGGGGGCATAATAAAATAGTCGGAATATTTCAGATGGAGCCAGTTTTACTGGGAGCAAGGTTTCATGGAAAGTGGGTCAAAAGTTTATCAATAACATTTAAAGTGGAATGTTCTGTGTGCCCAAGAAAACCCCAGGATGAGATCAGTGATCTAAGTCAAGCCTTTGCACAGTAGTAGATAAAAGTTTTCAATTAAATTGCAGAATTTATTTTCATTGCCTTGGAAGCTAAATAGGCCTGAAATGGGTTTGCTGAACAGATGGGCTAAAAGTTTCAATAGCTGGTCCAACTTCCAAAACTTCCATCTGTTGTTCTAAATTCCAAAATTTGTTTTACCACAGCTACAGTGAAATTGAAGGTTATAGGTGGCTTTTCTCTAGTGACAGACTTCTATATCTGCTCTCACAATCCTCTTTTAAAGTTGAGGTTTTCCTCTACCGAAGGGGCTTAGAAAGCTTCATGGATGGTAAACGGGATACTTAAGTGCTTCATTTTCCACTGTGTCATACTTTTTTAGACAAGAAACTTCTGACTTGTGTAACGAATATGTGCTTTGACCTTCCTGAGACTAATACTTCCTCAGAGATTTGAGATGCCTTTTGTCAAATGAATATAAGCTCTTATTTGTTGATGGATTCATTATATAATTTATGTTTGCTTATATAATTTGTTTTATTTATATAATTTATGTTTACATAGGACAACAATTCAGGCTGAGATCATATGAAGGTAGAATACTGCAATATAAGTCAGGGAAGTTATTGAGGACCAGATACCATGGAAAACCCTATAGCCTGTCTGTCCAAAAACTCTAATCAAAAGTCCAAAAACTTCAATCAGGATGTGGTAGCACATGTAGGAGAAAAAAATAGATAATCGAGTTTCATACTATAATATCTAATAGTCTGTGTCAATTTATAACATGACACATATGGATATTTAGCTTGATCTTTTCTACTAAAATCCTTAAAAATAAACCTATTTCTAGAGTCTTTTCTTCTAGTACTCAGTCTTTGACCTAATTTCCTGTCACAAGGGCCTAAAGGTTTCGTTATTTCCTGAAGAGATGCAAATAGAAGCATCTTTTATTCTAATATGTGGTGTTTGACTCTGATTCTTGACTACTGGAATTTCCTAGGTGGTCGTATTTTCTTTTGTTTTCATGAAACTCTTCTGGATCTGCTCCTACATGGCAGCTGGTCACCCAATTAGAAGTTTGAAATGTTTAGCCCCGTCAGCTTACAAGATGGTCAGACTTCCTTGTCAAGACCCTGAAGGAACGGTTTGAGGCTCTTCATATTCCTGAATCAACCAGATGTCATTGGGCTACATTGGCACGTGATAGGGTCCAATGGAAATGTTACTGGCGCCAGCTCAAGCAAATCGATGAATAATGGGATTCAAGTGATCAAGTGATCAAGTGACAGAGAGTATACTTAAACTGTTTTGTAACCATAACCATACCATTTCAAAATGTTCAGCAGACTGTTTTAAAGTAGTCTTAAACTCGCAGCTAATAAAAAAAGAGAGGAAGATAGAATCGTTGCCATTCCCACATAAGCACAGCCCCCTTTTTATCAACCCCTCACCAGGTGGTATATGTATAATAAATCTCTGATCACTTGATCACTTCACTTGAGCACTTGAATCCCATTATTCATCGATTTGCTCAAGCGGGCGCCAGTAACATTTCCACTGGACCATATCACGTGCCAACGTAGCCCAATGGCATCTGGTTGATTCAGGAATATGAAGAGCCTCAAACCGTTCCTTCAGTGTCTTTACAAGGAAGTCAGACCATCTTGTAGGTGGGCGGCCACGTGATCTTTTGACATCCCGTGGGATCCAGTCAGTAATGGCTCTAGTCCAGCGGTTGTCTCCAAATCTCATTACATGTCCAGCCCATCTGATTTTCGATGCCTTGGCAAAAGAGACAGCGTCCCTGATTCTAGAATAGCGACGGAGGTCAGAACTCCAGATTCCTTCTCTCACTTGAGTGAGGCGTGATATTCTGAGCATAGCTCTTTTGATTCCTCTCTGGGAGACCCGAATAGCATTCTCATCCTACTTTCTTAAGGCCCAGGTCTCTGAGGCGTATGTTAATGCAGGGAGAACGGTGGAGTCGAAGAGATGTGCCCAGAGCCGGAGGTTTTTTGTCCTTTTAGCTATTTCTTCGATGCCTTTGAAGGTATTCCATGCCGCTCTCTTCCTCCTGTGCAGCTCAGGTTTTAGGTCGTTCATCATGTTGATTTCTCCAACTAGGTACACATAACTGCTGCATTCAGAGATGTTTTTCCATTGAGAGTGAATGGGGCCTCAGGAACTAGTTCATTCTTCATGAACATTGTTTTCTTTAGATTCAGCTGTAGACCTATCTTTCCACATTCTCGGTCAAAGTCAGCCAGCATTTGTGCCGCTTGGCTAATGTTTGGTGTTATTAGAACAATGTCATCAGCGAAGTGGAGGTGGTGTAGTTGCTGACCATCTATCTTCACTCCCATTCCTTCCCATTCTAATTGTCGCATGATGTTCTCGAGGGTGGCACTGAAGAGTTTTGGTGATATGGTATCACCCTGTTCACATTAATGATCACTTCTTTGTAGAATGGTGAGATCCTGGTGGTGAATCCATAATACAGCTCACGAAGGATCCTGATGTATTGGGTTTGAACACCCTGTTTGGCTAGGGCTTCGATGACTGCTTCAGTCTCCACAGAATCAAAGGCTTTCTGTAAATCAATGAACGTGAGACAGAGCGGCATCTTGTACTCCCTACAAACCTTGATTAGCTTGGTTTTGTGTGGATATGGTCGATTGTGCTGAATTCTTTCCGGAAGCCTGCTTGCTCGCATGGTTGTCCTTCATCTAGTGTTCTGCTAATCCTGTTCAGGATGACTTGTGTAAACAGCTTGTAGATGACGGACAACAGGCAGATGGGGAGATAGTTGCCGATGTCATGAATGTTTCCCTTCTTGAACAGTAGAACTGTCCTGCTGGTTTTCCATTGGGAGGGCACCTTGCATTCGGACAGGTAGCGTGTGAAGAGTCGAGCTAGTGTATTGATGAGTACCGATGGCAGACTTCAGGTGTTCGGGTCTGACTTTGTCTGGGCCTGGTGCTGTTCCCTTCTTTACCGATGAGATGGCATGTCGGATTTCAGAAGGGAGAACGTTGGGAATGACATATCCATCCTGTGGAATTTGGTATGTGGGCAGTTGGATGTGGCTATCAAAGAGATATGAGTAGAAGTCCTGGATAATCCTGGATAATCATCTCCATTGCCTTTCTGGAAGATGTGATAGATCCATCAGGGTGTCAGAGGGTAGTCATCTTGGTCTTATAGTTGGCGAAGGACAGGCGGGCAGTGCGAATTCTTTTCCCGGCTTCTGCTGCATCTTCCAGTATTTCTGCTCTTCTTTCTTTGAGGTCTTCTTTTATCACTTCTCTGCACCGTTTAACAAGCTTGGACGTTAGCATTTGATCTCCTGAGGCTCGCGCCTTGCCATGCTGGCGAATGAGCTCGAGTTTCTGAAGACAAGCGTCCTTTGTGTCTTTCTCTCTCTCTCGGCATTCTTCACACAATCATGGAGGTGCTGAACCAGTCGGTAAATAAATCCCTATTAACATATTATTATCAACCCAAACCCAGAATTTGTGTTTGGATTCACTCATTACCCTGTGGGTGTGTGCAAATTGATAACTTGTATTTACAATTATGGTATCATGCAAAACAACAAAACAGTTTCACTGTTGTAAAAATATGCTCTGTTTAGTCATCCATCCTCTCACTCCCTCACCCTCTATTTTACCACCTTCTCAAAGCCCATGCAACAGAATTTATGACTTGCATTTCAGGAATGTGGGGTAGTTGGATTCTTACGAACCTTAGTTTTTAGATTGACTTCTATTTTTAATTTTTTTAACTATTACAAAAATGTTCGTGTTTGGGTTTCGGCCATACAGTGTTCTAGCACCCATCCCTCCACCAGCGCCCATTTCCCACCACCAATGTCCCCAATTCCTTCCCCCCTCCCCAGCCTGCCTCCCGGGGCAGATTCTCCATCTATTTTCTCTCTTTTTCTGTCTCTCTCTTCCGTCTCTTACATATTGTGGATTTTAATACATATACTTAGAGGTTATCATGTGTATCTTTTTGCCTGTATTTAATGCTAAGTTCTATGTGATAATAGACTTTCGACAATTATTGGCAGACTGTTCCCTTCTCTGTCTTACCTAATCTCTGCTCCCAAATGTTTGTGGTAATTTCCACCTTTGACAAGACCTCCTGATCCACGTTTAGCATTTAAATTTCTTTCATGTATTTTCATTTCTCTTTAGCACTGAATAACACTTCATCATCTAAACATACTATACATTGTTTATTCTACTGAAACCTTTTAATGGTATACAGATATGATTTATTTCTGATTTTACTAGAAACATGTGAGAAATTCATATGCTGGGACCAAAAGTCTTGTATAATTTGAGCAGGAAAAGATGGTGAGCTGAACCAAAGTGGTGGACCCAGTACAAATTATAGTCACTTTGATTTTTTTTAATGAAGTGAACACTATTTGATGATGAATTTTAACGTACACCCTAATGAAATCATGTGATTGAATTGTAGTCCCCACATAATATTTACCACAATCTTCAAGGTGGACTAGGGGACTTTTGTAACAGAAACTCTGCGGTTTTCGTGTTTTTACTTAAAAAAATTAAAATGCATGCTACTACATATAAGATGTTCAGAATCTTTAGGTGTATCCATGACTATTAGATATAGGTACATTTCATCTGGAATTTTAATGCTTTCTATATATTACAATTTATTTTTCATATACGACTAGAAAAAAATTTTAAACCAAAGAGTGGTATGTTGTAGTGTAAAATTTGTTTAGATGAGTGCATTGTCCTGAGCAGTGTTTCTCACAAATGACCCAATCCAGCTTCCTCCTTGCAGTGGTTGGGAAATGTCACTATGAATGTCCCATGAAGAGGTCTCATGAAGGATGGACATACATAGGAAAGACACGTTTTTGTGTGTTAATTTTCCTAAATTATTAATGAGGAATTCAATTTGATATATTAAATTTTCTTTAATTATTGTCATGTCTTTGAAATCAGATTAAAGGTGCTGTTTAGCATTTTGGAGGGAAAGCAATCACAAAGTGCAGATTGTCATTACTCAGGGGACCTCTGCTATTCCTCTACTATAAACTCTTCTTTCCCAAGGTTGAGTAACTTGCCTAGTTTAGTCAACTCACAGCACAGCCAGGCTCTCCGGCATCTTTCCTGGTAACTTTCCAATGCTAGGAAGACAAGAGAACTCAGAGAAGGATTGTGACAGTCAGAACTAAGAACAAAACCCAGATCATATTTTCCATCTTAGAAAAATAAATTCACTACCACATTGACTTTGTACTGGGACTTCTTCATTCCATTAATATACAGTCCTCCATAATATACTGCTACTATAAAGCACAGGCCTTTAAAAGTAATTAAACTGGAGTCTCTTTTAAACTACATCCATAGTAAATTAAGCTTCTTTAAAATTAATGAAATGGTGAGTTCCAGAAGCCTGCCTCTTCCTGGCCCCTCAGAAAAATAAAATTCAAATATATTTTTGTCTAGAATAAGTCATCATTAAGTTAATTTTATTGTATTTTACTAACACATAAAAATAGAGTGACTCCTGGCTACTATTTTACTGTACTTAACTGGAATTCCCTTCAAGATTTTTTTTAATTAAATTTATAAACTATGTAATCCAAAAGGTTTTGTGGGGGAAGTAAGCAAAATCCTAAGTTGATGTCCATTTCCTCTCATGTACCATGTGTTTCCTTGGTTAAATAAATAACTCTAAAAATATAAAATGTTTCATCTGTTAGGAATACTCTTTGGAAAGCATAATTTTTGTACTCAATTATCACACCAGATATTGTAGCAGTGGTTGGTGGCTTGATATTTTCTACCTCAGTACTAGGACACATTCTTCACACTAAAGTCTCACTATAAAACGTCACAAAAGTGAGTTGAGAAGAATGTTTTCGGTCAATGAATCCGAGTTTCAATCTTGCTGAGCATGACTAGCCAACTCACTTGTCACTTCTTACCTCTGATTGATTCCATAGGAAGTGACCTGGGCAATGAACAAGCATTTTGTAGTGCAATCTATTCCTTGCATATTGTCTCACACTTTAATAATAGCTATTATTATAAGGTATGAAAAACAGAGGCATGACAAAAGTAAGAACATTGTATGATAGACCACAGAACCTGAGAACAGTTTTACAGGATTGAGCTTACCAAGAGTGGTGAGGAGTTATGGGGGTAGTTGGGACCCTGAAACAATGATGAGGGGAAGTGGATACTCGGAGTGGAGGGGTGGTGGGGGTGTTGGATTTAGCATGCATTAACCCTATAGTTAATAATATTGTCAGTCATGGTGCTTCAAAATTTTTAAAAACTAATCTCAAAAAATACATCCATAGAGATACATATATGATAACCTTTAGAACAAACATATACTTAGCAAGCAGACTTATATATCTACAAGGTTCTTGTTCTACTAGGTTATAGATTTAACCGGTCTTAAAGACTCTTTATTTAGTTGTGTCCTAAGAGAAACTTCAGGTATATTAGGATTCTATAAATTAAACCATTTGGCATCATCTGGATAGATACATTAAAGTCTGGTCTTTATGATTTGTGTCTTTATATCCAGTGCAGCTGGACCTAGGGAATTAAAAATAGCATCCCCCCTAAATGAACAGGATAAATAGTTCAATTGATAATTACACATTATCATACTCACTCAGAGGAATTTACTAATACTTTCAAGCACAAACATTGCAAAAGAACATATATGCATTAGCATAGAGTTTGCTGAAGTTGTATAGTAGAATGAAGAAAGAAATTAATTAGAGAAGAAAGAAAGAGAGAAAAGCTAAGATTGGGTAGGGCAGGAAAGGAAGGAACAAAGGGACAAATACTAAGTCTCCTACCATTGACAACAGGGAAAAAAATCAGTGCCTTGGAAGCGTTTTTTTTTTTTAAATTTTTTATTACACCACCGTGAGACATACAATTACAAATGTGTTCATAATTGGTTCTTGGTAATACAGTCTTGTATTACATTCTTGTAATAATCCCTCCACCAGTGCCCCATTCCCACCACCAATATATCCACACCCCCTTCTGCCCACCCCCAGGCCGCCTCAATAGCAAGTAACCCCCTTTCAACCTTGGAAATATGGATGGCTGGTTCTAGCCCTGGCCCACCACCCCAGCAGAGCCTCACAAGAAGCCCCCCGACTCCATGAGGCCGCCATTTTCCACATCCGGTTCCCTCTCTTCAGAACTCCACCCAGCAGAAGAGCCTATCACAGCCCGGCTCACACAGCTGCTTGGTTCACCAATAAATGCTAGAGATCAGAGGTGACTACAAGAGTATGCCACCTGCACGGCAGAGCATGGCAAGCTACCCGTGTTGTATTTGATATGCCAAATACCAGTAACAATTATAGACCTCATTCCCATGACCTGATGAAATGGTCTGAGGCTCTTTATGTTCCTAGAGCAAGCAGATGCCCTTGGGCACTGCTAGCATGAGACAGGACATATGGAGATGTTACTGGTGCCCACTCGAACAAATCAATGATGAATAGGAAGACAGTGATACAGTGACAGTGATATTTTTTCTTATAGATAACAGAAAGTAACAGTAATTTTTAAAAAATATTTTAAATTCATTTATATTATGGAAACTTTAAGAGATTTTAAAAAGGAAATCTGAATGATAAGCTATTTCTCTGCTTTAAAAATATTTTATGTATTTCTTTATTTTAATTATTTTAATTAAACTTTAAGTTTTCTAAACATTACACAATTTTAAAGTATATTTTTTTAATTCATACATAAAGCTAAAATCTCATTTTATCACTTTGTATTCATAGAGGATGGTGATGTCATCCGGCTTTCCACCTCTCACATTCAGTCCGTTGTCACATGCAAACTGTATGAAAGGTGACATGTAATTTGGATCATAAGCCAGCTCGTGAGCCTGCTCAGCAATGCTTCTTGCTGTCTGCTGTATACTCTCATAATTTGAAGAGGAGAGACAGACATGGGGCAGAGCTGATACTGGCTCTCACTGTTCCCAACCGCTCATGAGGTGCCCAGGAGGGATGGCAGGTTCTAGCCCTGGCCCGCCATCCCAGCAGAGTCTCACAACAAGCCAGGCGACCCCCCCACTCCATGAGGACAGCCATTTTCCACATCCGACTTCCCCCTCGTCAGAACTCCACCCAGCAGACCAGCCTATCACAGCCTGGCCCATCCAGATCCACCCTGCTGCAGTCTTTTTTTAATCTGGCCCAGGTATGCTGATCCAGAGACAGACATGGGGCAGAGCTGCTACTGGCTCTACTGTGCCCAGATGCTCATGAGGCGCCCGGGAGGGATGGCAGGTTCTAGCCCTGGCCCGCCACCCCAGCAGAGCCTCACAACTGCCAGATCACCCCCCCACTCCATGAGGACCTCCATTTTCCACATCCGGACTTCCCCCTCGTCAGAACTCCACTCAGCAGACCAGCCTATCACAGCCCGGCTCGCTCGGTTGCTTGCATTCGAGCAGTTCATGAATAAATGCTGGATTTTGAGATGACTACAAGAGTATGCCACCTGCTCGGCAGAGCCTGGCAAGCTACCCGTGTCATATTTGATATGCCAGATACCAGTAACAATTATAGACCTCATTCTCATGACCTAATGGAATGGTTTGAGGCTCTTTATGTTCCCTAGAGCAAGCACGTGCCCTTGGGCTCTACTTACATGAGACAGGTCATATGGAGATGTTACTGGTGCCCTCTCGAGCAAATCGATGATGAATGGGAAGACAGTGATACAGTGATACAGTATTCATAGAGAAACTATGCCTGTATGTATTTGACGTGAGGGACCACATATCCAGCAGTACTCAGGACTTTTGCCTGGCAGAGTTTGAGAGATCATATGGGTTACCAGAGTTGGCACATCCAAGGCAAGAACCCTACCTGCTGTACTGTTGCTCTGGCCCAAGAAACTCAGGAGTAAGTTTTTTTTAATAAAATATTAGGTGGATGAAGATAGAGTCTTTGAAGGTGTTTTTTTGACAATGCATGAAACTTCTAAAGTCCAAAGTCATGCTAGTAATCATATCTTATTTTCATTTTTGAACATCTAACTGAAAATTTTGAATCCAAAAATGAACATGTCTCAAAGTGACCTAGAATTTCAGATTACAAATCAGCAGTGACCTTGAAATTCAATAACTACATACTTGTTCACTTGCTCAAATCAGATTTTAAGATTCTCCTTTATTTGTTTCTGTCTGTGTAATTGATGATTAATCTTACTTAATTGATTTATTTTCTAACCTATTTCTATCACTTTATCTGCAACACTGTATAATTACTGCTGTATAATGACGTGGACAGCTCTAACTTATGTTTCTCCTCACTCATCCACCACATTTTCCCTAACTCTGCTTTCAGTGTCTAGTCTGTGGATTAATAGTTTTGTCATTTAAGAGGTTACTAAAAATGTAAACTCTCAGACCTCTCTTTAGATAGAAAGTCTTAGAATTCATATTTAAATCAGTCTTTCTGCACAGTGCAGTAGGGTATTTTTCATACCCTTCCACTTTTTAAAAAGCATATGGTGATAGATGTAATTAGACAGATTATAGTGATCACTTCATACTATGCACGAATATTTTCAAAATATATGTATTCAAAATATAAATTCTTCCCCTCATAATACCTGTGCTCTGGCCTTTGAGGAACACACTTTTATTAAAAAGAAACCAGAGTTAGTCTTCAGGCATAATAAGGTATATGCCACTGACCAACTGTTAGACTTTGTGTAGCACAGTCTTTCATGACTGTTTTCTTAGTGAGATTTCTCTACACCACCCCTCCACACATACACATTTTATCATCACTCTCAAAATATAGATGTCCATTTTTAAAGCAACTGTGAGTGATATGTTCACATTTTCCTGAAACTGTATTTTCACTGGATTTGCTGTATTCTTACAATAAAAAGTATGAAAATCACACTACAATTCTTACAACTTCTCTCTTGTGTATCTAAGTTATTCTTTTCTATGGGTTAAATATTTGACTCATTTTTTTCCACATTTAAATTGTGCTCTTTCTTCCTCCTTTAACGCCTAACAGAATCATTCCCTCTTCTGACTTGCTATAAGCTTATTTATTTACCATCATGTTGGATCCCCACATTTCTCAGATTCACGCTTACATTGCATCACAGTATGTTTGTATTTCAAATATTTTTAACTTGAATCATAGGTTCTGTGAAAATTCATCCTTCTGTCCATTCCATCATTATCTTTTTTTGGCTTTTTGAGTCACACCTGGCAATGCTCAGGGGTTACTCCTAGCTTTGCACTCAGGAATTACTCCTGGCAGTGCATAGGGGACCATATGGGATGCTGGAGATCAAGCCTAGATTGGTCATGTGCAAGGTAAATACCCTCCCTGCTGTACTATTGCTCAGGTCCCCATTCCATCATTTAAAAATTTTCATTTCATTCATCTACTTCCTGCCCCTTGAGGCGTTTAAGGTGTGGCTGCAGTGCCCAGCTGCATCAACAGGTGGCAGACATGAGACATGCTTGTCTAGACCCAGACTCTGCCCCAGGGGCCCTGGATGTTTGATGGTCTGACATAGAAAAAGACTGGGCCCCCTGGGATGAACCCAGAGCCACGGCAGAGCTTGGCAAGCTACCTGTGGTATATTTGATATGTCAAAAACAGTAACAATGGACCTTATTCCCAATGAATGGATACAAGTGATACAAGAGATACTCATCTACTACTCTTTTTAAATAAAGTTTTCTTTAAAGTATTTAATCTTATCTCAAATATGTATTCTATAATGATCATTTTTCGCTTATTTCTTTATTCACTTATATCTTCTTAGCTATCACCCCTGCAAAAGAGTTTTCCTTTCACTTCAGTTTCCTGAAGGATTTACATTCATTGAAATTATGTATTGCCTTCATTAAAATCTTTATACTCACATATTGTTTGTTTGTTTAGACTCTGAACTGTATTTAAATACTGTCCACCTTTTCTTTATCTACCTTTATAAACTATAAATGGTGCTATATCTGTCAATCAATCAAATTCATTTATCTTAAAGAATAGATCCATGCACTTCATTTATTTGACTTCTGAGAATATTGATGTCCAGAATGATTAAGTAGATTTGATACAAGCAAGATTTTGTGAGTAGTAGTCAGATTTTCTGTTTCTTACTGCACTGTGCTTTTCATTACATCTCCACTATATTCAGCAGTTTAAGGCCCAACCATGAACTTTGGAAATGACTTGAGGGGCTTAAACATTGATCAAAAACTTGAAAACCCCACTCTAAAGGAATCCTAGATATATAACACCGCTGACTGTCAAAACTAACTGTGTGAAATATGCTGATTTACATTAAATAATGCCAGGAAGTCTAAAATAAATAGAGAAGAAATTTTGCAGTGACTCATGTATCCACGCCAACGATGTTGGTGGAAACAGTAAAAGAAATACTGGTAAACCTAAATTTGATTCACTAGCCACCAAGTCTGATTCTTTCTAGGTGGGAATATCTCCTCTCAGGCTCACTGGGTCCATTTCTCAACAAGTCAAGAGATCTAATGTCACACCCTGTCAGCCTCAATTGACCTTTGTGGGTAACAGGATGTATGTGGTAGCGTTTGGAATGTGTTTCATTGTCTATGTACAGGAGAGACAAACTCAACTTTGCAGAAATTGGAAGAAAAAATTTTCTCCTAAAAACAGCAACCAAAAATTTTTTAATTGTCAAACTGTGAGGTGCATGTAATCTGATATGCTTTGTAATCAAATCAAGGAATTTTATTCTAGTAGCATGAACTAGTATTGTTTCTAATTCACATCTCTTTCCAAGAAGAAACAACAGTAAAACAAACAGTGGAATAGAATTGTACTGAGTGCAGGCATTATAGTGTTAATATCCTTAGGTATAGTTTGCTCTAAACAAAAATCATAGTTTATTGTGTTGAGGATAAACAAATGAAAATGATGATATCTGGTTTGAAGGCATTTGGTAAAAGCAGTTAAAACAGAGCAATAAACCAGTTAGACTATTAATGTAATTCCCTTCTCATACCTGCTGCACTTCCCATGAAGGGCCATGATGGGATAGGCAAGGGATAGGCCGGGCTATCATTTGCCATTTTCTGTATGCACAGTGAGTAATTGACTGCTGTAGTCAGTTGTGCCTCAGTCTATTACACAGGAAAGCACTAAAGTGGAAAATTACATTGATTGCGTGTCGTGTTCTCCTGTTGTTAATCTATTGTTGAAGACATTCTGCTCAATCAAATTTGGCAACCACCCTATCTCTAACCAAAAACATATGTAGTAAATATGTCTTCTTCAACTGTGATAACGTCTGTTTGTGTAACAGGATTGGCCATTAACAAAGTGAACTTATTCTGGGGGCACACCTGCATGGAGCAGGTCATGTAATGAGGGTTAATTGCAAGGTTAATAGAACGATAAACTTTGCTATACTCAGCAGCTGCAGGTAATACTACAGCAAAATCATTCACACATGTAACTCATTTAGGGACTTCTGCCTCAACCTGGGCACTTTGAAGAACGAGGAAGGGAGTGCACAACCAAAGTATAAATCGCATTTTAATTGTACATCCAAAAAATGTACTTTTGTGCTACATGATGCAAAGCATTTAGTGTTGGCCAGTATGTGATTTCTGAAGAATTAAAAGCAGATTAGGAAGACCTGTTACAGCCAAGCATGCTCTTTCTTATGATAAGGCCTAATGAGGGGTTAATGTAACCTTTCAGTTCACCAAGTGCTACTGAGTGCTGAGTGCTCTGTGTGCGAGTGTGGCCCTGTATGTGTATGTCTTTAAGTCTCATAGGTGAGAGGTTAGGATAGCTCTTGAAAAATCCTAGCCAGCTATTTATTGCTCTGTTCGGTTTGAAAGATGATAACATTGATAAAGATCACATGCTCTCAACATTGGTGCTGACCCATGCAAGAACAGTAGTTTTTACTATATGGCATGAAATAAAACAGGCAATAAAGATTTGATTTAGACTTTTTAGGAAAATAATAGCCAAGAAATAAACCATAGAGAAGAGAAACAGCTTCCCTTGGCACTTTCCTGGCTATTAGCATTGGGATTGTAAACAGATGGAAAATGAAACAGAATGGACGAAAGGACTTTCCTCATTGTTTTATATCATGTTTACTTCTCCAACTGACACAGGTGGAAGAAACCAGATGAATTATGTGGCCCAGCTCCTAGAGTTATTGTTGAAAGTTTTTGTATAAACAATGAGCAGTAGCATTTGCTCCACCAAAGAAAAACACTCAGCACTGGTTAAAAGAATCGTAAACTCAGCAGTGAGATAGTTCAAGCTAGGCTACTTCCTCCTCCCTATTTAAACTTGTTAAATCACTTCACTCTTTAGATTTGGGCTTTGCTATATATTGTATCATTCTTTAGATGGTGATGAAAAACCATCAGATTTCCAAGAAAGTGAACTAGTTTTTACTTCACTGCAGATACTAAAGGTTTCAGACAAAGAGGGAAAACCTATTACACTCACTTTGAGAAAAGCAATCCTTTTCTTAGGAATTTATTGGTAATATATATTTAAGATACATTCACTATTTTAGAATAAGCATTATTGTGATATTTATTATGACTATTACCTTGGATTATCATATTCAGGCTTGCAAAATAAAAGCCTATATTTTCAACTATTTTATTTTTTAAAACTATTTTCAATAAGCAAATAGCATATAATGTTTCTAACTCACTCCTACATTTAAGTTGAACATTATTTGTGTGTTTTTTTCCTGTCATGACAGTGTCTAGGTATCTAAAAATATTTTTTGAACTTGCAGGTTAAGATCCGTACCCAATATTTTTCTCATTTATGATGTTTCACGCAAATTCATCTATTGGTTTTTCCATTAATTTATTGTACAATTATTTGTTTAACTCATTCTGAGGCTGGATGTTGTTTTATGAATATATTTCCCAAAAGAGAACAATATAAAATTTATATCCTTCTTAAACTTAGATGTGAGCATCTGTAGAGTAAATTAATAATGTAAATAAGGTGTATACATTATACAAAATGTTTATAAATAACTCATGTGTGTGTATTTACATGCATGTTAATGTGTACATTGTATGTATAAATGTATCTATAAATATTAGATAGTTAACTTCAGGTTTGTAGATAATATTAGGATTTTTTTACTTTCTCTTCTACTTTCCAATAAACTTTTCTACTTTCAAATTCTGAGTCTGAGCATCTTAAGTTCTTATTTTCAATCTTGAAAATATTGAAGAAACCTCAACATTTCATATATTTTAATATTTTAAATAGTGAATCTTTTAAAATATTTCTATTTTAACAAAAAATTGAATAATATTCTTCCTCTAGGTTGATTTTACATGGAACTAGAAGACAGAGTTCTCAGGCTCAATTGGCATCACATAAAGTAGTTCTATTAAAAATGATTTGTAGAAAAAATATTCTATCACATATAATATAGGTCAAGAAGTACTCTAATAAAATGGGATTTATATAGGAACCCAAATGAAATGAGTGGATGGGTCTTTCAAATGTTAGGAGTAAGTGCATTTGGCTAGTGAGTTGATCAGATTGAGGAAAAGCAAGGAATTTAAATCACGATGAGGTAGTGAAAAATCTTTGGGATTTTTTCTTATATTCCAAGAAAAGCCATTGAAAAAATTTAGGCATTGAAATGATATAATGTTTATTTTTAGAAGTTTCCTCAGGACTATTGTGTAACGAATAAAATGTGAGGAGCGTCAAGTAAATGGTAGTTCCTAGAGGATATTATTACTGTAGTCCAAGAATGAGGCAGTGAGTTAATATTAGAGGACCTGATAATAGTTTGTTGAGGTATGTAGGTATACCAGAAAGAAATAGTGAAGAAATTGTAGAGGCTTTGGGTCTAAAATAGTTGTCTGTAAATGAAAAATGGTGTAGTAAGAGCACTTTTTTGGAGAATAGCAAGAGTGTGATTTTGAACAAATTAAACAAACTTGAGACCGCTCTGCATACATCTACACAGATGTACAAGAAAGCCAGAATATCTATTGAAATGGAGAAAATAGCTTCAGTGTCTTTGTTATTGACATTTTAATAAATGTCTTCAGGATGATTCTGTCATCCTGTTTGTAATTTATGTTTTCAGACTGGTCAGCATTTATGAAAAACCACTGAAGGACTGATTCTATTTGATAAAACTATGAGGGTACCATACAAAGTTATTTTATCTCCTTATTAGAGATCAGTATTTTATCAAGGGTGGAAATTATTGTGAAAAATCAACCAACATGTGAGATGTCATAAAATATTATCTGTATATTTATTTTCTGGAGAAAGTAGGTCTCCATGACTTTCAAATAAAGTATTTAGGAATATATATTAAATGTTATGTATTACTTTAGGGACATATATTTGTATACACATATATGTTTTGGGGGCCCCATTTGGCAGCGCTCTTACTCCTGACTCTTGACTTAGGGATCATTTCTGGTAGTGACGTTATAGCCATGATAGTGAGTCTCTGTTCATTTGGCAAACAAAATGTTGAGGTATCTTCAATATTTTCAAGAATGAAAATAAGAACTTAAGGTGCTCAGACTCGGAATTTGAAAGTAGAAAAGTTTATTGGAAAGTAAAAAGAAAATAAAAAGGAACTCTCCAGGTGGGGAGGAACTTAATACAGGACTAAGTTAATAGTGAAAATTTTGTGTTGGCCTTTTTAAAAGCCATTTGCATTTCTTATCAATCAACAAATGCTACAGAGAACGCATGGAATCTACAGGGTGATCTGACTGGTTTCAATCTGTCTGGCCTTCTGCCTTAGGTATTGTCCATTATCTACGACTCTCTGTTTATCAGAAAAGCCCAGAAATTGTCAGAAGGTCAAAATGTAGCACAGGAAACAGAAACTGGGACTACAGCATCTGGCAAGGGTAAACTGAGACTTCCTCTTTCAGTGGGACTCAGCAAAATACATGGTTTCCAGGGAATGAACCTGGGTCTGCATGCAAAAAGGCAAGCATCCTACTAGCTGTACTATTTCCCTTGCCTCATATTCTTTCAAGAATATTGTAATCTCTGAAACATTCATATCTATATGCACTCAATTTTTTCCTTCTCTCGATTTCCAGGAACATTTAGTCTGTGGTGTAAAGTCAAAACTCCACCTCCCCCATGAAACAGTGCCTTTATACTATTTGTATCTGCTTCTTTTTCTGAAATCTTCTATAAGTGAATTTGTAAACTGTTACTTCTTCTTCCTTTAAGACTTTATTATAGTTTCTGAGACTTGATATTCCCTTACTATGCTTCTCGTATGAGGGTGTAATATTTTAACCTTAGTTTTCTTGCATATAAGGAAATGAAGGGTCTAACTAACATGAACCTTAGCTAAAGAACCATAGCACTGAGCCATCAAGCAGTGCTATGTGTGTTGTTATGTGTGTTATGACAAACATTTAAAATATGCACATTATTATTAATTTCTCAATAAATGGCAGATAATGAGAGTATGAATATTTATATATATAAGGGTTTTATTCCTTTTGTATTTTTATTAGTGTTAACATGTAATAAAATGCATAGGCATATCTGATAATAGGACACAAGAATTTTCTAGTTATTCACTTGATCACTTGGTCACTTTACATCCTGTTATTCGTCAAATTGCTCGAGCGGGCACCAGTAACATTTCCATTTGACCCCATCATGTGCCAGTGTAGCCCAATGGCATCTGCTTGCTTCAGGAATACGAAGAGCCTCAAATTGTTCATTCAGTGTCTTGACGAAGAAGTTTGACCATCTTGTAGGTGGGTGGGCACGTGATCTTTTGACATCCCTTGGGATCCACTCGGGTAATGGCTCTAGTCTAGTGGCCATCTCCAAATTGCATTACATGTCCAGCCCATCTGGTTTTCGATAATTAAAATGAAAAAAGAGATTTGTTATTTTGAGGTAATGAAAGAAATTATTTTGAAATATAACTTACTGGATAAATTTTAGAAGATTCAGAAATTTAGAATCATGTTATGTTTTAAAAAAGACAAAAGTAAAGGAATAAGTAAAGGAACGCTAATAAATTTATCCTTTTAAGGTTTGTATAATGTTTGAATAGTGCCTAAATTCACCTTTTTTATTAGTGAGAATATGTAATTTGTCAAATAAAACAGAAAAGCAAAATTGGAAGCTAAAAATTGTTTTCATTAAACTACTCAGAAGGAAAAAATTGAATGGTAAAATGATCCCTCCATAAACAAGAAAAACCAGACAATTCTGATCACTTTTACTTTACAGTATATGAAGGCATTTGCATTGACCTTCAAAGAAAGTTAGACTTAAAATAACCTGAAACCAACGGCATTTCACCAGAGTTATGCTGCTCTATTACCTTAACCATCATTCATCATCTAAGTCAAACAGTTTATAGAGAGAGAACATAAATTCTAACCCCAAGTCAGGAATGCTATCAATGAGTCTGGAAGTTTACATTCTGTTGGTGTGAGGTCACAATTTGCTGTCACTGGTGATCAATGACCCAGCAAGAGTCTTTAGCTGGAGGCTATCTTACTGGCTTTAGCAAATTTCCCAGTTTTAACAGGTTTACTTACAAATCTTAGAAAATTATTTTTATTGAAATTCACCAAATCACATTTCAGTGAAATAAAATAGTAAACTATTTTAAACAGCAGTAGTAACCAAGAGCCAAATGGTTGGTATTTGAGAAATAGTGATTGATGAAACAGAGGGGAAAGGATTATTTCTATAAATAAATAGAGTCTTAAAACCTTTTAACAAGATCATTCAAAGCATTCAGTTTAATGTCTTAGGATAATAATTCGAGTCTCCTGGTGACTTGACAGTCTCTTCCAGTGATTGTGAAGGTATAATTTTCTCCTCCATATTAATACACAAAGAACTGGGGGTATTATGGTTAATATGTTACTGAATTGTGGAAAAATTGTAGGTGTTTCTCAATCCCAGTGGGTACTGACATTTTAACCCACTTATCTCTGATTTATTCAAGTTCTTGACAGTGCCAAAGAAGGATGTATTTTGCCTGAAGGATCTATCGTTAAGGCAATTTGACATATGCTTTTCTTCTCTCTGAAGGGGGTGTTTCCAGCTGTACAATTGTTATTTCATGGTGCAGCGGTCATCAAGATTATTTCTTAGATGGTGAAGTTTTGTGCCACAACAGGATTTTGAAAAGCTATAGAAAAATAAAATGACAGTTTTACAATAAGTTCCAAACTCACTAAACTACTTCAACCTAAAATTTATAATCAGATACTATCCAAAGGTTACATTATGGGAAATGCCCAGTATTTATAGAATAAATCCAATAGCAAGATGCTTAATAGATATGGATCTCTTTGTCAACGCATTTATCCTGTTGAATGAGTTCTTTCTTTCAGCTCCTATCTCTAGCAACGGGCACTCCCAATATGTTATTTTAATTTTGTAAAAGATAAAATAATAAGAAAATTCATGATTGCCTAAGTTATGTGAATTTATGGATGCATGATTGACATAGTAAGCTGGCCTCCCTCCCCTTAGGGAGTGGACAGTAGATCCTCTAGTTCTTTTCTTTGTTCACTGGAGATATTTCTCAGGATGATTATGCAATCATCCTGGAGCTGTTAAAAATGGCAACCAGGGGGCTGGACCGATAGTCCAGCAGGTAGGGAATTTGCCTTTGCTTGTGGCTGGCCCAGGTTCCATCCCCACCATCCTATATGGTCCCCCAAACATCACCAGTAGTAATTCCTGGATGAAGAGCCAGGAATAACGCCTGAGCTGTGACCCAAAAAGAAAAAAAAATGGCAACCAAAGTGGGCTGGACATGAGTTTCAGTGGTGGAACATGCCTTGCACATATGAGACTACAGTTCTCACACGTAGTCTCATACGATCCCTTGCACTGCTGGTATGATTCCTGTGCCACAAGTGTGACCCTAGGTGAAAGTACTACAATCAAATGTCACATTTAATGTGATTTTTTTTTGCTTGATATTCTGCAGTTTGATTTGTTGAACATAACTCAGAGTTATAATACTATTCAAACTCAATGTAGCTGACTGGCAAATATATACTCTAGATCATAAAAATAACAACATAGACCTGAAGAGGCTGATACAAATCTATTACTAATGTCATAAAAACAAGCCCATAAAACCATGTCTTCTTGACAGGAGGGTCAAAATTAAGTTTGCACAAAAACCTGTTCATGGTACTCTTGCTCTCTAGTTTTTCACTGGAAGGTGCTCAAAATCTAACATAATGGCTTTCGGCTTTAGATGCAGAATGAAAGAAACAAGTTTGGATGTTTGAGTGAGCGTTTAATTTGTTTTACCATGAATAGGATTATAAATCTAATTTTATGGTATTTTAATACAGGTATATTAAAATGATGAATAAGATACTCAATTGCTATATAATCAAATTGTATAAGAAGGCAGAAAAATAGAAACTCATATACATAGAAAAATATATCATTAATGATTTCTTACATAGTACAAGTATAACTTTTATGCATTCTACCTTTTGGTGTTGACTAATTTCAATATTGTGCTTGAATCAAATCATCGTAATTATGATGACGATATAATCATCACCCTTTTTCTAGTATGTTCTTTTTTTATAATATTTTATTATACCACTATCACTATCACTAATTCCCGTTCATCATCTATTTGCTAGAGCAGGCACCAGTAATATCTCCATATGTCCTGCCTCATGCTAGTAGAACCCAAAGGCATCCGCTTGCTCCAGGAAATAAAGAGCCTGAAACCGTTATATTAGGTCATGAAAATATCCTAATATAAATGTTACTGGTATTTGGCATATCAAATACGACATGAGCAGCTTGCCAGGCTTGCCGTGCAGGTGGCATACTCTTGTAGTCACCTCTAAATAAAGTATTTATTGATGTACCGCAGCCCCGCAAACCGGGCTGTGATAGTCTGGGATGCTGGGTGGAGTTGTGACAAGAGGGAAGTCCGGATGTGGAAAATGGCAGCCCCCCATGGAGTAGGAGGGTCCATCTGGCTTGTTGTGAGGCTCTGCTGGGGTCACAGGCCAGGGCTAGAACCCCCATGCCTCCCAGGCGCCTCATGTTTACTGGGCACAGGGAGAGCAAGTAGCAGCTCTGCCCCATGTCTGAGAGTCTCTGGTTCAGTATACCTGGGCTGGATTGAAAAAAAAAACTGCTGCAGGGTGGGTGTCGATGATCCCGGCTATGATAGACTGGTCTGCTGGGTGGAGTTGTGATGATAAAGAAGTCCCGGATGTGGAAAACGGCGGCCCCCTTGGAGTTGGGGGGTGGTCGTCTGGCTTGTTGTGAAACTCTGCTGGGGTGGCAGGCCAGGGTTAGAACCCGCCATGCCTCCTGGGCGCCTCTTGAGTGGCTGGGCACAGGGAGAGCAAGTAGCAGCTCTTCCCCTTGTCTGAGAGTCTCTGGTTCAGCATACCTGGGCTGGATTGAAAAATAACTGCTGCAGGGTGGGTGTCGATGATCCCGATCCCGGCTGTGATAGACTGGTCTGCTGGGTGGAGTTGTGACAAGAAAGAAGTCCGGATGTGGAAAACAGCGGCCCCCATGGAGTCGGGGGTGGTTGTCTGGCTTGTTGTGAGGATCTGCTGGGGTGGCAGGCCAGGGCTAGGAACCCGCCATGCCTCCTGGGTGCCTCATGAGCGGCTGGGCACAGGGAGAGCAAGTAGCAAGTAGCACCGTGAGATATACAATTACAACATTGTTCGTGTTTGGAGGTTTTGGTCACATAGTGTTCCAGCACCCCACCTCTCCACCAGTGCCCATTTCCCACCACCAATGTCCCAAATTCCCTCCCCCGTCCCATAGCCTGCCTCCATGGCAGATTCTTTATCTCTTTTATCTCTCCCTCTCTCTCTTTTCTTTCTCTTACATATTGTGGATTGCAATACATACACTTAGAGGCCATCATGTGCATTTTTTTTTGCCTGTAGTGCTCAGTTCTAGGTTGGTATTAGTCCTTTCGACATTTATTCTCACATGTTCCCTTCTCTGGCTTACCAACTTCTGACTCCCACACATTTGTGGTAATTTCCACTTTTCTAGTATGTTCTTACTGCTGATGTTTGGAACTCACACACTTAATTGTAATACTTGCACTCAGGGTCACTCTTGTGGCACAGGAATCATACCAACAGTGCAGGGGATCAGAACTTACTATGGTCTCACTATGCAATGTATGTTCCACCACTGAAACTCATGCTCAGCCCTCTTAGGTTGCCATTTTTATCAGCTACAGGATGGTTGCATAATTATTTTTTTAAGTTACATGAGATAAATATTTAGAATGTTTCTTAAATTTTATGTTTTAAAAATAAAATGAACCTCCGAAGAATGAGAAAAATTTCATATATGACAAAATTCTCTTGAAAAACATTGCCAAAGGAGTTTCTGAAAATATTTCAAGCACTACAAACATAATTGAAAAAATTATGTAGGTGATTATTAGAAAGAAAGAAATGTCATTTGATTGTATCAGTTCCACTCCATTTGTTGGAAGTAAGCCAAGTCCCTGTACATTAGCTTTCCTTTTAATGTGGGAGTTTGCTAATTGAGAGGCAAAGCACAGAGCTTTTCAAAGGTTAGCATATAGCCGCCTAATAAACATAAATCAATATAAATGGGTCAGAGATTTTCTCTAGAAACTACTAAGAGTTTGTAAAACTTGTTTCTTCAGAGCACAGAAAGACTCCTGAGTGCTTATCTCTTCAACAAATACACACAAAAAAAAAATCTCTTTTTATAGCACTCCACAAACCAACAAATGTAGTGAATTTGACCTTAGGTTGAGATTCAGCAGGTGTTAGTGGAGAGAATAATGATTTTCATGAAGCTCACTCATTCTTACTGAAAAAAAAGTGTCCAAAGAACCTCAAAGATTTGCAGCAGAGTCTGATGTTCCCTATCTACCAAGGCAAGAAGTTCCTGGTTTTTCATAATTAAAATATCATTTTCAAAGAACCTGCCATGGAGGCAGGCTATGGGAGGGGAGAGGGAATGGGGGACATTGGTGGTGGGAAATGGGCACTGGTGAAGGGCGGGTGCTGGAACACTATGTGACCGAAACCTCCAAACATGAACAACGTTGTAATTATATGTCTCACGGTGGTATAATAACATATTAATTTAAAAAAATATATATCATTTTCATGAAATATCATTTGTGATTGTAATGCCAATGTAATCACAAATGTGATTATAAAAATGCGTGTATTTGTGTGTGTGTGTGTGTGTGTGTGTGTGTGTGTGTGTGTGCATATACATACACGTGAATTTGGGGAAAGAGAAGAAATTCAAGTAGTTGACCGCACAATTAATTTGATCCAAAGTACTCAGTGGCAATCCAGATCATTGCAGGTTGTGGGTGAGTGGGGAAGTGGTTCGATTGTTTTTCATTTATTCATCTTTACATTATTTTGGGGAAAACTAAACCTGGTGTTGGCCAGTGCTTCCTCCTGGTTTTGTGCTTAGGAATCACCCTTGACAGTGCTTGGGGAATCGTGAATGGTACAGGAGATCCAACCATTATTTGACCCCTGCAAGGTCAACACCTTATGATCTCTCTAGCCCGAGGCCCCTATTTTTTAAAGGTGAGTTTGGTTTTCACTTCATCTGTCACAGTTACTAGATTTAAGAGTCCCTAAGTATCCTCACTACACATGTCTTATATTTTTCTTGTGATTTCATCTTTATTCCTTTCACAAATATTTTTGTAACACTCCAAGAAGAAATCACTATTTAGAAAGTAGTCTTTTTCCCCAAAATAGAGCAATAGAGGAGCTGGAGAGATAGTGCAGCAGGCTTGCCTTGCATGTGGCAGGCTCTGGTTCCCAAAGCACCATCAGGAGTGATCCCTGAAGAGCAAGGAGTAAGCTCCTAACACAATTGAGTATGGGCACAAAACAAAACAAAATTTATTATCTTTAGAATAATTCATGGTCATGAAAGAGCGATATGCAGTTCTCAATTTACTAGCCACCTATGTATTTTAAAATGACCGAACTTTAGAAGTCATAGTCATTTAATTAACAAAATATGGGGAAATTTTTTGTTTTATTTTCTGTTTTCAAATAAAATTAGCTTAGCATACAGAGAACTTAGACTATAAAAATACTTTTTACTTGATAAATGTCTTAATTTTTTCAATTTTATTTGGAAAAAAAGCTTAGGTGGTAAACATTACTAAGTGTTGAGATCAAAATTCACTAAAAAGGCCTATTAAATGAAGCACTTAATAAATACATATAAAGAGAATATGTCTAATACATCTAATAAGTAGATTTAATAGGAAAAGAGGAGCAATGTTTTGTGAAGAATGCTAAAGTGATGACCCTCCCTCTCCCCTGCCTCCGCCAATGATGTAGAGTTCTGGGAGTTGGTGAGTGCAAGAATTAAAGTTGGCAATATATAGCTCAATCAAGTGGCAATAAGTCATATGAACACTTTGAACAACAATTGAAATCTAATTATTAAGTATCTTATATGCACTTAGTAATGGCCTTGGCACTGTCAATTCTAAGATAAAACAAATCTATAAAGAAACCATGTAAAGTAGAGAGCAGAGAGAGAGAGAGAGAGAGAGAGAGAGAGAGAAAGAGGAGGGGAGAGAGAGATTGACAAAGACTTGACCAAAAACTGCAGTCAACTACATGAATAATATTAACACAGTAAGAGATCACTTAGGCGGAGCCATAGTCCAGAGGGGAAGGGTGTTTGCCTTGCATGCAGCTGACCCGGCTTGATCCCCAGCATATCATATAGTCCCCTGAGCACTGACAGGAGTAATTCCTGAGTGCAGAGCCAGGAGTAACCCCAGAGTATTGCCGGGTGTGACCCCCCAAAAAAAAACAAAATAAAAAATAAGTGGTCACTTGTCACTCATCACTTGTCTTCCCGTTGTTCATTGATTTGCTTGAGCAGGCGCCAGTAATGTCTCCATTCGTTGGGAATGAGGTCCATCATTGTTACTGTTTTTGGCATATCCAATACACCCAGGGTAGCTTGCCAGGCCCTGCCATGGCTCTGGGTTCACCCCAGGGGGCCCAGTCTTTTTCTATGTCAGACCATCAACCATCCAGGGCCCACAGGGCAGAGCCCTTGGTCTAGACAATCCTATCTCCTGTCTGCCACCTGCTGACACAGTCAGGCACCATAGCCACACCTGCAACACCCTGAGGGTCAGGACAATAAGTGGTATAAAGACAAAAAATTTTTATGTGACATTTCTAAAGATAGAGGTAACCATGGCATGCAATCTTAGTATATCACTTGTATCACTTGTCTTCCTTTTGATCATAGATTTGCTCGAGCAGGCACCAGTAGCATCTCCATATGTCCTGTCACATGCTAGTGTAGCCCAAGGGCATCTGCACATGCAAGGAACATAAAGAGATTCAAACCATTCCATTAAGTCATGGGAATGAGGTCTATAATTGTTACTGGTATTTGGCATATCAAATACAACACAGGTAGCTTGCCAGGCTTTGCTGTGCAGTGGGATAGTCTTGTAGTCACATATAATCTCAAGTGTTTAATAATGAACTGCACGGCCGCAAAGTGGCTGCGTGAGCTGGACTCTTCTGCTGGGTGGAGCTCTGACTAGATGGGACTCCGGATGTGGAAAATGGCGGCCCTCATGATGTGGGGGTTCCTCTGACTTCTTGCAAGGCTCTGCTGGGGTGGCAGGCCAGGGCTAGAACCCACCATCCCTTCTGAGTACCTCATGAACAGTTGGGCACAGGGAGAGCCGGTAGCAGCTCTGCCCCATGTCTGTGAGTCTCTGGATCAGAATACCTGTGCTGGGTTGATACATAAGAAAATATATACATACATATATATTATGATACCAATATCCAAGGTCAGGGGTTCCTCCTGGCAGTGATTGGGGGACCATATGATATGAGTGGGCACATGTTCTCTAACACCCATGGCCCTAGCGAAGGACAATTAGAATTGACCAGGAGACCACCACCCTGACTAAGATGAAACTGTTTACCTACTCTGCCAAATACAAGGGAGGGATCTTGCTAGTTTGCTTCCAGACATTGAGCACAACCCTTTCAGTGAACAGAGGACAGGACATTCAGAATTATACTGGTGCAAACCAAAAACAAGGGTTTTATAGGCACCATTTAGATTGCAGGAAGTCCATGAAATTATCATGTGATTCATTCAGAAAAAACAACCTTATATAGGACTAGGTTGAGGAAAGTATAGAGAACATCTATAAAAAAATTCAATAGAAATATAAGCAATGGGTATAAATAGGGAAGTTCATAGAAAATGACACTAAAATATTTATTAAAAATTAAACATGGAGAACCAGAGATATAGTTCAGCAGACAAAGCACTTACCTTGCATGTGCCATCCTAGGTTCCATCCCTACCACCCCACATGGTCGACAGTGCTAGTCAGGAGTGATCCCTGTATGCATATCCCTGAGTATAGACCAAAAAACCATAAAAAAGAAATACAGTTCAAATTCAAGGACACATAAATTAAGGCAATTCAATACCTCTTTACTTCCATTAGAGGTGTCAGTGGGGTGTAGAAAGTGGAAAGAAGGTATCTGAAGGCAACATATTTTATGGAGATAGGGCAAAATAGAAATTCCCATAACAGTGCTAGTAGAAATGTAAATTACTACAATTTGGAAACCAATTTGACAGCCTCAAGAAAATTTTTAGAAGTGTCTAGTGCCATGACAGCTATTTCTCTGCTAGCTGTATTCCTCAGAGAATTTGTGCACAGCACTCCAGTACACATGCATGAAGAAGTTTACAGAAGCATTAGAATAAGACATATCTAGTAAAAAGTTTTAGGAGAAAAGAGTTTTAAAATTATACCACCACTGCTTGATTCATAACCCAAATGCAGCAAAGGAGAAACCAGAGATTTCCCAGATAGTTTTGCATTTTGAATGCATCTATTTGCTGTGAAGCTATTGCTTTATAGCTTAATGTGATGAAGCCTTTTGGTTTTATGTTTCTATGTTTTGTTCATTATTGCTATTTGTATTTCTAATTGGAAGCCCAGCAACAAAACACTTCTAAATGCATGACTGCACTCAAAAATTGCTTAAGTAGGATTCTGACACCAACCAACCTCAAACACATGATCATTTAATCTTTGATAAAGGTACAATGAGTCTAAAATGGAGTAAGGAAAGCCTCTTCAACAAGTGGTGCTGGGAAATCTGGGCAGCAACATATGAAAAAAATGAATTTGGACCTGTGTCTAACAGGTGCACAAAAATCAGATCAAAATTGATTAAAGATCTCAATATCAGACTTGAATCCATAAAGTACATTGAAGAAAATATAGGAAAAACCCTCCACGACATTGAAGCTAAAGACATCTTCAAAGGTGAAACATCACTAACAAAGCAACTAGAAGAAAAGATAAACATATGGGACTACATGAGACTAAAAAGCTTCTGCACCTCAAAAGAAACAGTGACTAAGATACAAAAGCAGTCCACAGAATGGGAAAGAATATTCACCCAATACCCATCTGATAAGGGGTTAATATCCAGGATATATCAGGCACTGGTAGAACTTTACAAGAAGAAAACAAACAACCCCATCAAAAAATGGGGAGAAGAAATGAACAGAAACTTCAGCAAGGAAGAAATTCAAATGGCCAAAAAACATATGAAAAAATGCTCATCATCACTAATCATCAGAGAGATGCAAATCAAAATAACAATGAGATACCACTTTACACCACAGAGACTGGCACATATTCAAAAGAGCAAGAACAACAAGTGCTGGCGTGGATGTGGGGAAAAGGGGATACTCATCCATTGTTGGTGGGAATGCCGGCTGGTACAGCCTTTTTGGAAAACAATATGGACATTCCTCCAAAGACTAGAAATTGAACTCCCATTTGACCCAGCCATACCACTCCTGGTAATCTAAAATCTAATCTCTGGGAAACCAAAAATATGCAGCAGAAACACCATTCCTATGTTCATAGCAGCATTATTCACAATAGCCAGAATCTGGAAGCAACCAGAGTGCCCGAAAATCGATGACTGGATAAAAAAGCTTTGGTACATCTATACAATGGAGTACTATGCAGCTGTTAGGAAAAATGAAGTTATGAAATTTGCCTATAAATGGATGGACATGGAGAAGATTATGTTGAGCGAAATTAGCCAGAAGGAGAGAGACAGATACAGAATGACTGCATTTATCTGCATAACATAAATAGATATATGTACATATTATGATACCAATATCCAAGGTCAAGTGAAACATATATCAGGAGGTCTTGTCAAAGGTGGAAATTATCACAAACGTGTGGGAGTCAGAGGCTAGGTAAGACAGAAAATGGAACAGTGTGCTAATAATTGTCAAAGGTACTAATGCCAACCTAGAACTGAGCATTAAATAGAGGCAAAAGATACACATGACAACCCTTTAATGTATGTTCTGTAATCCATAGTCTGGATGGAAAGGAAAAGAGAAAGAGAGAGAAATGGAAAGAAATAAAGAACCTGCCATGGAGGAAGGCTGGGGGAGGGGGAGGGAACCGGGACGTTGGTGGTGGGAGATGGGTACTGGTGGTGGGATGGGTGCTGGAACACTGTATGACCAAAATCCAAATATGAACTTTTTAATTGTATATCTTTGTAATTGTAAAAATAAAAAAAATTTTAAAAAATTGCTTAAGCATTTCTATGGACTAAATAGTAATAGAACAATAGAGCAGTAATGGGAGTGAATCTGAAGTTACTGGACTTTGAGTCTGGAAACAAGATGATAATTTTGCCTTTTAAATTTTATGGGACTAAATGATTGAGTACACCTCTAGTATCCAGTGATGTCAAAAGTCGTCTTTACTTGGGGCTAGAGAGACAGCATAGCAGCAGATAGGCTTGCCTTGCATGCCAGCTAGTCACAGTTTTATCCACATCACCTGTGTGATCTCCCTGAGCCTGCCAGGAGTGATTTTTAATTGTACAGACAGAGTAAGCCCTGTGAAGCCTGGGTATGTCCAAAACAAAGTTTGGTTAACTCTGTGAAATGGATATTCAGAGGAAGAACATCCTGTCAATAAATGGAGATAAAGGTGTTGCTCAGTCTAGGGTCAGTAGCAATCTTCTCTCTGGTGTGAGAAAATAAAAGAAACACACACACACACACAGAGTATCTCCTATGCTGTAATTTTGCAGAGACTCAAGAACTGAAGAAAATAATACAAACAACAAAAGCTCCTACAAATTTTGTTTTCCTCACTTCAGAATCACAAAACAGCCAACAGACTAGATGGATTTGACAAATGTGACAAATTTTCATACATGACAACTTTATTCCTCACTAATACACAGGGGAAAATATATCAAGCCCAAATGATGATAGAAAAGTCAAGCAGAAGCATAGACTTTCATGGTCACAAGGCTTGATCTCAATGCTCTGATTTGCCTATCTTGAGTGTACAGAGAGAAACAAGTAGAGATGGCGCTCTCTCTCACCTCATGGTAACAAGTTCTGTACATCATGGTGCAAGTGGAGACCATATGAAGATACTTAATTGAAATTAGGAAGCAGTAGATCAAAGTAATTGTACAAAAAGCTGACTCTGGGGCCGGAGCGATAGCCCAGCGGGTAGGGGGCGTTTGCCGCTGCGACGCCGGCCTGTCCGCCGGCCCGGGTTCGATCCCCGGCGTCCCATATGGTCCCCGCGCACCGCCAGGAGTAATTCCTGAGTGCAGAGCCAGGAGTGACCCCTGAGCATCGCGGGTGTGGCCCAAAAAAGCAAAAAAAAAAAAAAAAAAAAAAAAAAAAGCTGACTCTTCTAAAAGAGCTAGAAGACCAACATGCTTCAACCAGGCTAACAGGAAAAATAAGAGAAATATGTCCCAGGAAATATTTGCTAAAATAAACTTAGTTGTAGTTCATGATCAATGGGAAAGTCTATAAGGCAATATAATACTTGGGGCTTACCCAGTGACCCCACTAAATTAAACCAAGTCAGAAACTCTGTGCTATCTCTTAGCACTAGTACCAATTCCTGAATTAGTATTCAGGAATCAGAGAGATCAGAAAGTCACAATTAGTATCTTTTATACTAATTTGGTATCTTTTATCTGGTGGCATAAATAGGGAAAACTAATACTTTTCATGATTTGCTGAAACAATAGGCTGATTTTTGAGAAAGTTTTTCACACTGTATATGAACAGGGAGAGAACTATGCTGAGAGTAAAAAAATAGGACAAGGGAAATATTGACAACACTTAGGTTTATCTACAACAGTATTTCATAAAGGAAAACATATTAAGCACAATTTGTAATATACATGATATCCTATATGAATGAGTCATGCTTAACATATATTTGCATATAGATGTGTATATATTAAGTCAGTCAACTTTGATGAGTTTGAGTCACAAATGCAATTTGAGAGTTCTCAATCAGATGATAATAGAAATAAAGGAAGTGGTGTTTGACTGCCTTATCAATATGGGTAAAGGAAAGAAAACTGGTACAATCATTATTTACTATGTTCAAAGAAAAAGATACAGAGATATGTGCTCCCATGTTTGCTTATAATAGTAATGAACTGGAAACAACCTAAACTGTCCATATATTGGCAATTGAATAAAGATGTAGTATCTGGCTTACATGAAATAAGAAGTATGAATAAAGAAAAACAGTACCCTACTGCAGTCATATATGGTACCTAGATCAACTAAATAAAACAAAACTATACTTTTAGATAAAAAGACCAGAAATTGCTTATCACTGCCTACCAAAAGAGGAAGGGGAAAAGAAGTTGGCTAAAGCAGGCCAAAGAGGGTAAATATAAGGTAAAAGAGGTGAACTTAATGCAGTTCATATATATATATATATATATATATATGTGTGTGTGTGTGTGTGTGTGTGTGTGTGTGTGTGTGTATAATGTATATGCTTTTTTAATGAAGCATACTCAAATATGTACAATATTTTAAATTTATTTTAGTGCAATTAAAAATTTTAAAAACATATAGAACACCTAAAAGTATATTCTCAGTGTTTCTGGGTCCAAACATTTCTGTCGTGGGATAACACTTAAAGTTCAGAGGTATGTTAAAAATAATCTACCCATAAAAATTATAAGCTGTTGTTTTTCACTGCGTATCACTTGTATTACTTGTCTTTCCATTGTTCATCGGTTTGCTCAAGCAGGTGCTAGTAACGTTAGGAATGAGATCTATTATTGTTACTGTTTTTGGCATATCAAATATTCCACGGGTAGCTTGCCAGGCTCTGCCATGGCTCTGGGTTCATCCCAGGGGGCCCAGTCTTTTTCTATGTCAGACCATCAACCATCCAGGGCTCACGGGGCATAGTCCTGGGGAAGCAGACAAGCCTGTCTCCTGTCTGCCACCTGCCTACGCATCTGGGCACCGCAGCAACAACTGCAACACCTCAAGGGGCAGAAGCTGGTTTTCACTTATCTAAATATATTGATCTCCATCATTTCTTCATTCCAAAAAAAAACACTTGTTATTTAATATGTGCTGCCATTTCTTTTTATTATTTTATCCCCCTTGCCTGAATAGAAGGAAAAGATAGTAATTAACTTAAGAGAGAAGCTGAAAGAAATCATTAACATTAATTCTGCTCAAAAAGTAGAGAGAAAATGGATATTTTTATCTTTAGGAAACTAATGTAGCAAAGTTATTTTCACATAAAGATTTTTAAGACTATATCAATCTTTTAATGAGGTTTTGTGTTTGGGTAAGACATTCTTTTCATTTTTATGTTTTGTTTTTCAACTTTATTAGAGATATAATTAAAACTTAAAAGTTTCAGGTATCTATTGCATACAACATGACGGATATATGTATAACATGTAAATGGTGAAACGTTCTTGATAAAACTTAAATAAACAGAGTTTTCAGTTTAAGTTGAATTACCTTTAGCTTTTTGCTGCTGCTTTGCATTGTTTCTGCTTGTATTATACCTTCATTATGATCATTCTTAGATGATTAAATGTTACCCTATGATCCTAAATTCTTATTCAGGAAATTTTCTCATATTCAAAACTTTCACAAAGATGAGTTTGATACCACACATTTACTCTAAACTTGTGTTCTTTAAATATAGCAGGCTTTTGTTTTGTTTATCTAACTTTTCTCTAAACTTAATAGATAAGGAAAGTTTGACCTAATTCTGTACATAGAATTATAACATTTGGGAATTAAATTGAATGTTGTGCTACTACTGGTAGTTAGCTGTTTCCAGATTTGTGTTCTCTTTGAATGGAATAGAATCCATCTCTTCTCCTTTGTGACCACCATACTGTTGGAAACTAAATACCCACAGGCAAATGGGAAATATTTCAGTCTATTGAGCTTCTTCATATTAATGAATTAAGGAAGAACACGACAAATTGATTACTCTTCTTTTTCAAGAAACAGCAAGGGAAATTAATAGAACTCTAAGCATGTTTAGAAACAGCAGTAGCAGGAAAAAAGGAAGTTCAAGTAATGTATTTGCATTATCTATCAGGGATTTGGAATCTGAGATACATAAGAAAGAGAGTATACAAAGGCAGATTAAGTCTACTGCATAATTGTTAGCCTTCCACAAAGCAAAGTTTCTGCCTATTTCACATCAAAGTGGATATTTCTCTGGAAAGAAATGTATCCTTGTCTTTCTAGAGCACAATATGTAAGAGAAACATTTTAATTTTAACTTCCCCTCAATGATAGTGACCCCTATGCCCTCTCTATTTTATAAATTATTGACAAAGCGTCAGGAAGATTCCAATTGTGCAACTGTTAATTGGCCCCTCTGGTCATTTCTCAACAGCCCTGAAAAGTTCATTGGTTTTAGATAAAGGCTTTACCAGAGTTGCAGGCTCAAACATTCAGAGTCTGAACAATTTTATGTGCATTATTTGTTTTTAAAATATAATATTTTGAGAACAAATCTTGGTAGAGTTATGAGGCTTGGTTGGTTGCTTCTAAAAAATTTAGAACTGGAATTAGTATTTTATGTGAAATTAAGTTTGAACTCTATATGTTAAGGGAAAATTGACATCAGTTAATTTTTTAATTGGGGAAATAAATATTGGGATAAATCTAAAAGAAAAATTTTAAGTTTAAAATAAATAAAATATTATCATCTCAAGCAGTGTCTTAATATGTACTTTAGAAGACAAACTAATATCAAGATTTCAGGTTTTGAATTGTATTATTTCTGTCTATGCCATTAAAAATACATTTAAATGTATTTTTAATACATTTAATTTCTTGGGCTTTTAATTTCTTGCTTTGAAAATGAATATAAGATGAAAATGCTTACAGTTTATATTTTAAATGTTGATATAGTATTTTCTAGCATGTCCTTGAAGTTTTATTTTGTTTTAGTCATTATAGTGTTAAAACCACTTTTAAATTCACTTTTGGCTTTTTAATACATTGTGGAAAATATATATTGTGCACCTCTGAAACTGTAAAGTTAATGCCTCGTAATAGACTTTAAGTTGGTGGGTGTTTTAGTCAAGACATTGGATTCCTGTGCTAAAAAAATGACAAGAGAAGCATTTGAAGAAACATACATAATATTCAAATGTGTGACTATCATAGAAATGCAATTATTTTCAAGCTCCTTTTCAAATATCATTGCCAGCAGGTCAGTTTTCCCTGTTGTCTACTTCTATAATTTTTGTCTCTAAGAACTGTTAATAGCAATAAGGTCTTAGAACCTCTATAAAACATTCTTTTTATAATAGGGCATGTTTGATAACTTTCTAGTTATCTTAGTGTCAAATATTTTTCTGGAATATAACCCTTTTTACTATTTTATATTCTTGAAATTTTCCTATAAAAATGTTTTGCTCTAAACATCCATTTTGCTTCTATCAACTGACAAGTAATCCATGAAAATAGAAACTAAAGGAAAGGTGAAAATTGGGATGAAAAGAGAAAAATATTAAAAACAAATTAAAATACAAAGTCAAATAATTATTATTTGAAAACTTTATAAAATTTTATTTTTAGACACAAAAAACAGACTTGAGATATGTAATATTGAGGTCAGGGAATATTGGAGAGATGTTTAAACTATATTTCATGTTTAGTATAAATAATTTTTTTAATATTCTCATGTATTGAAATATATTTAAATATTTATAACAAATAAATTGTATTTTCATCAGGTCCAGATAAGAATAATATTAATGGGATAATTTTTAGATTATGTCACTCTATAATAATACAGGTTTCATTTTTATTTCTTTTTTTTTTTTGCAAAAAAAAAGTGCTCAGGGGTTTCTCCTGGCTCTGCACTCAGGAATTACTCCTGGCATTGCTCAGGGGACCATATGGGATGCCGGGGATCAAACTGGGCTGGCATGGGCCGGCCGCGTGCAAAGGCAAACGCCCTACCTGCTGGGCTATCGCTCCGGCCCCTCATTTTTATTTCTGATACTCAAAATAAAAATATGAATTTATCCAAAATTGTGCTCTAAAAGTATATCATAGATAATCAAGTAGAGGCACTACTTATAATCTCACAGAGTTAAATATTAATTTATTAGTATTTATTTTATTAATTTATTTAAGAAACAAATATAGTGTATTTGTTAGTGTCTTTGTTAGTTCCAACCTATATCTCAATCTATGATTTGAAAGGACTTCTGCACTTTGGAGTATATCATACAAGGGTTGATCATAATTTTGAAAGATATTTTCATACAAAATAGTGCAGCCATATTAAATATATAATTTTTCAGATACTTAGAACTTATGAAGGGAAACTATATATTTTCTTATCCTTGCTTGTGTTGTAGAGTTGTGATTCTCAAAAAGATAATTTCTGTTCATTTCCTACCCTTGCAATTTAAAAATGATGAAAAGTGAATGAAGCAACTCATTCATATCTACATATTTTTAGTAAAAAAATGCAATTTTCTAATTGTTCACCCAAAGAAAACAATATATTTGCACCTGAAATAACCATAATCCTGAGGTGTTTTTTCTTAAAATGTCAAACTGTTTGATATAGAATGACTGCATTTATTTTCTTGACATAAATATAAATATATATATTATGTATATATTATATATATATATATATATATAATATTATGATACCAATATCCAAAGTCAGGTAAAAACAAGATCAGGAGGTCTTTTCGAAGGTGGAAATTACCACAAACGTGTGGGAGTCAGAGGTTAGGTAAGACAGAGAAGGGAACAGTGTGTTAATAATTGTCTAAAGTGCTAATACCTACCTAGAACTGAACATTAAATATAGGCAACAAGTACACATGATAACCTCTAAGTGTATGTATTGCAATCCACAATGTGTAGGAAAGAGAGAGAGAAAGAGAAAGAGATAAAGAACCTGCCATAGAGGCAGGCTAGGGGAGGAGGAGGGAATCGGGGACAATGGTAGTGGGAAATGAGCACTGGTGGAGGGATGGGTGCTGGAACACTGTATGACCGAAACCCAAACATGAACATCTTTGTAATTGTGCATCTCACAGTGGTATAATAAAATATTTTTTTAAAAAGTCAAAGTGTTTTTCAAATTTAGGAGGAAGTATAAAAATTGTCAGTTTAATGAATTTACAGCTACTCCATTTGTGACAACTGAAGGGAAAATAATAAACAATCATTATTTTATTTGATAATGACATTCAATATTTTCCTGGCATAAGTTATGTTTAAGTAGAATTTTTTATTTAACAGTTTATGTGCTTATAATTTTCAGTCATCTACAGGTTAGTATAAATTAGTTACCAAGAATTTTATAATGAATTAGGGGTGGCCATTTACCTGGAAACTTTTTTTTTAATTAAACATAAGGTAATAAAGCCAGTACTCACTATTAGGCAACTTCTGAAGTCAGCATCTTGATAACCTCTTTTTACTCATTGGTTCCTAGTCAAGTCTTAGTTCCACTCACATACCATTAACTGGAATTCAGTCATTTGACCTCAGTCACTACAAGAAGTATAAGGAGTAAAGTTTTATTAATATTATTACTATTATAGTTTATATTACATAATCACAATAGTATTAACACTTGTCACTGATGTACAAAGTGATTATTACAGCTACCAATGTGCCTGCGACCCTCCAACACTATTATTCTTATTTTCTGTTCTTTTTTTCTGCTTTTGGGACACACCCAGTGACACTCAGGTTACTCCTGGTTCTGCGCTCAGGAATTACTCCTGGTGGTGCTCGGGAACCATATGGGATGTCGGAGATTGAACCTGGGTCTGTTGCATGCAAGGCAAATGCCCTATGTGCTGTGCTATCTCTCTGGCCCCATCATCACTATTTTTCTTTAAAACTTTATTACTAGGGGCCAGAGCGATAGCACAGTGGGTAGGGCATTTGCCTTGCATGCCACTGACCTGGGTTTGATCCCTGGCATCCCATATGGTCCCCAAAGCACTTCCATTTCCTGAGTGCATGGCCAAAAGTAACCCCTGAGCAATGCTGGGTATGACCTAAAAAAGCAAAACAAACAAACAAGCAAACAAATAAATAAATAGACAACTAAACAAACAAATAAATAAATAAATAAACAAATAAATAAAGAATGAATAAACAAATGAATGAATGAATAAAATTTTATTATTAGAGTTCAGATTATGTAATGACAATGGATTAAGTTCACAGTTACCTTGATTTATCACCATAAAAATAAAGCTTAATTATATGTCCCAGAAAAAAAAAATTGGGAAATTGTGTGTGAATAGCCAAGGCCTACCCAACAAGAGACTATTTTTCCTCTTGCAAAAAGCAAAATAAAAATTCATACACAGTGGAATTTATTTATTTATTTATTTATGTTTATTTATTTATTCATTTTTATTTATTTATTTGTGTTTATTTATTTGTTTGTTTGCTCGTTTATTTATTATTTATTTATTTTGGGGGTCACACATGGCGAAGCTTAGGGTTTTCTCCTGGCTCTGCACTCAGGAATTATTCCTGGCAGTGCTTCTGGGATCATATGGGATGCTGGGGATTGAACCCGGGCCAGCATGGGCTGGCCACATGCAAGGCAAATGCCCTACCAGTTGACTACCGCTCCGGCACCCACAGTGCCATTTAAGTAACCTAGGTCTCTCCAGAAAAATAGACAGTCTCCTAAAGATGTCTGTATTTTGGCAAAGTGAAAAAGTACTTTAGTAAGGAAACGACAGAGTGTTTTAGTCTTTGCTGTCCAACTAGTTTCTGTGGTAACTACTCAACTCTAATGTATGTAGCAAACAATAATAAACAATCGCTAAATAATTAGGTGTGGCTATGTTAAATAAAAACAGGTGGCGACCTGGGATACCTTGATAAATGCCACTCCAGTTGAAAGATAACTGTTTAGCAATGATTGACACATATATTAATTGGGTAAAAGAAAATTCAATTGCTAATTATCACTAGTCATCACACATAATAAATTAGATTTTTTAAAAAGAAACAATGATGCTCTAATAAATTAGTCAAATGTCTTAAAATGTAGAGATAATTCATATCTTTTGGAGAAAACTCTAGGCTTATTTAATTCTAGATAGACCTTAAAATAATAACTAAAGGAGAAATCAAAATTTGAATAGCAACAATAAACCATATACATACAATTGTAAGAAGACAGGCATTAAAGGGTAGACCACTGAATTTAAAAACCAACATTAAAATAAAAGTGTGGCTGTTCAAAACTGTTGCTTTGGCACAATTAAAGTTTAACAATAACTTAGAATTTCATCATGACAATCAATGATATGCATTTAAGTAACTTTGGCATGCTGCCTAGGACTTATGGTTTAAAGAGACATAATTGATTAATAAAACAGACCGTGAGATATGCCTTGTCTCAGACATGTTTATTTTTCATTTTAGTACTGTAAAATTATAAGACCATGAGAAGATAATGTTTCAAAGAAATAAAAACAATGATGATAAAAACACAAACTTAAATGGCATTTAGAAATATATTTCTATGTAGTAGTTTAGACTACACTAAAATAAGTTCCAATCACTTTTAGTTTTAATTACCTTTAAGATCTATAAGTCATTTATAGATTACACCACACTAAAATTGTGATTTGATTAAAATATGAAAGTGATCATGTTTCTAGAAGATGTGTAACTGTTAGGTAAATTTAAAACGATTCCATATAGATTTATAAAAAAAATTTTAAATGTGTGACTGTTAGTGAGATTATCAATTTTTAAAATAAGCTATTTGATAAAAATCATGTGTGACTGTTAGTGAGATTATCAATCTTTAAAATAAGCTATTTGATAAAAATCAATATTAGACACTATAAAATTCTTTTACTCTAAGCATTTAAACAAGCTATTTTCAAATAAAAGTATAAACACAAAAAAAATACAAATTTACATTATAAGTAATTGCATGTTCCTTTAGAAAAACAATTGCTTATGACTGATTTTGTCACTTGATCATTGATCACTTGAATCCCATTATTCACGATTTGCTCGAACGGGCGCCAGTAACATTTCCATTGGACCCTATCACGTGCCAATGTAGCCCAATGGCATCTGGTTGATTCAGGAATATGAAGAGCCTCAAACCGTTCCTTCAGGGTCTTGACAAGGAAGTCTGACCATCTTGTAAGTGGGCGGCCACGTGATCTTTTGACATCCCGTGGGATCCAGTCGGTAATGGCTCTAGTCCAGCGGTTTTCTCCAAATCGCATTACATGTCCAGCCCATCTGATTTTCAATGCCTTGGCAAACGAGACAGCGTCCCTAATTCTGGAATAGCAATGGAGGTCAGAACTCTGGATTCCCTCTCTCACTTGAGTGAGGCGTGATATTCCAAGCATAGCTCTTTCAATTCATCTCTGGGAGACCCGAATAGCATTCTCATCCTGCTTACGTAGGTCCCAGGTCTCTGAGGTGTATGTTCATACAGGGAGAACAGTGGAGTTGAAGAGATGTTCCCGGAGCCAGAGGTTCTTTGTCCTTCTAGCTATTTCTTCGATGCCTTTGAAGGCATTGCATGCCACTGTCTTCCTCCTGCTCAGCTCAGGTTTTAGGTCGTTCATTATGTTGACTTCTCTACCTAGGTACACATAACTGCTGCATTCAGAGATGTTTGTTCCATTGAGAGTGAACGGGGCCTCTGTTCAAGAAGGGAGACATTCACGACATCTGCAACTATTGCCCCATCTGCCTGTTGTCCGTCATCTACAAGCTGTTTACAACAGTGATCCTGAACAGCATTAGCAGAACACTAGATGAAGGACAGTCATGCTAGCAAGCAGGCTTCCGGAAAGGATTCAGCACAATCTACCATATCCACACAGTAATCAAGCTCATTGAGGTTTGTAGGGAGTGCAAGATGCCACTCTGTCTCACGTTCATTGATTTACAGAAAGCCTTTGATTCTGTGGAAACTGAAGCAGTCATCGAAGCCCTACCCAAACAGGGTGCTCAAACCCAATACATCAAGATCCTTCGTGAGCTGTATTATGGATTCACCACCAGGATCTCACCATTCTACAAAGAAGTGATCATTGATGTCAAAAGAGGGGTTCAACAGGGTGATACCATTTCACCAAAATTCTTCAGCACCACCCTCGAGAACATCATGCGACAATTAGAATGGGAAGGAATGGGAGTGAAGATAGATGGTTGGCAACTATACCACCTCCACTTCACTGATAACATTGTTCTAATAACACCAAACATTAGCCAAGTGGCACAAATTCTGGCTGACTTCGACTGAGAATATGGAAAGATAGCTAGCACCATCAGACCCTCAATATATGCTTCTGATGCCAGCGTACGTGCATTGAAAATACAGACAGTCATTTTAGTCCTTCTTCCTTTTGGCAGCCTAGGATGGTTGTGAAATTTTATCAGGCACTGCTTGTTCACCTTTCTTACTGCTGCTGTATTAAGGGCTCTTTCGGGCTCAGGAAAATAAACATTTTTGTTACTGGTTTTGGCATATTGAACATGCATCGGAAAGCTTTCTAGGCTCTGCCCGTGCGGGCGCTATACTCTCATTACTTTGTGGGGCTCTCTCAGAGGAGTGGGTAGAATATTCACAGCAATTTGGAGGTAAATCGCGTTGCTGCTGTGAGATGGGGAAAGCTGGTTTCTGCTCTGCCGGGTGTATCTGTATCTGTGGCTCAAGCATTCCCTGGACTTGAAATACTCTCCTCTGAAGGGCGGGTCTCTGCAGGGTGGATCCTTGTAGGTTGGGTTTCTGACAAGCCGGGCTGGAGACTGGATTAATCTGTTGGGTGGAGATCTTACAAGCTGCGGAGTGTGGATGGTGAAGATTGCTGCCAGCAAGGTGTGGCAGTTTCTCTGGGCTCTTCCGAGGCTCCGTTGGGATGGTGGGCTCGGGTTGGAAGTTGCTCTCGTGGTCCATGGAATGCAGGGGGGTTCAACGAGGAAAGCTGGTTTCTACTCTGCCGGCCGGGTGTATCTGTGTCTGTGGCACTGACACAGACTGATTTTGTAATTTGTAAAATTGATCAATTTTGTAGTTGATATCATATATTTTCTCTGTGGCAGAATAGCTATTTTCATGATCAAAAATGCTACTTGAAGCATAGGAACTATAATTTCATCAATCCTATATAGATTATCTCTACCATGAACTAAAATTAATATATCAAGACTATTATCCATCTCATTTAAAATAATCACTTTAATGTAAATATTAAGAATTATATACTCACTGCCTTATCCTCCCATTGAAAAAGTTTTAAAATACTATGTGAAGCTAAGAAAAATCATTATTAAAGAATTCTTAATAAAGAACCTGCCATGGAGCAGGGCTGGAGAAGGGGGAGGGAACCGGGGATGTTGGTGGTGGGAGATGGGCACTGGTGGAGGGACGGGTGCTGAAACACTGTATGACCAAAACCCAAACATGACCTTTTTAATTGTATATCTTTTTATTTGTATATCTCACGGTGGTATAATAAAATACTTAAAAATAATAATAATAATAAAAATAAAAAAATTTAAAAAAAAAGAATTCTTTATCTTTGGTCAATTTTTTAATCATGCATAGTTGACACCAATTTCCTAAAATAGCCTTTAGAATTCATGTGCTGAGATTATTGGGTTAAATTAGAGAAATTGATAAGATGCTCTGCTTTACTAGAAATGACAAAATTATTTGAAAGATAAGATGAATTCAACCATTCTCTATTCAGTTTGGCAATCCAGATGTTATAATGAAAGCAACATTATTCCAGGATCTACAGTTGAGGTGACTTTTTCCCTCCTAGTGTATGTAGTTATACATTGATCATATTTTGTTCATAGTATATTTTCTATACAGTTTATGTACATAATATGTTTTCCTCTAGTATGTTTTCCTCCTAGTAGCTTTTCCTCCTAGAATATTATTGTTTTGCCCTAAAATTTATGGGACATTTCAATTAAGAACTATTAAATTGGTGGGGGCTGGAGCGATAGTATGATGGGGAGGGCATTTGCCTTGCACACGGTCGTCCTGGGTTTGATTCCTTGAATCCCTTATGTTCCCCCAAGCACTGCCAAGAGTAATTCCTGAGTGCAGAGCCAGGAGTAACCCCTGAGCATAGCCGGTGTGACCCAAAAAGAAAAACAAAAGAGCTATTAAATTAGTCATTTTAAAAACAAAACACTGGTACTTGCAATGCTTATTAAACAGTTTCTTTTAGTCATAGACAGTAAAACTTCACTCCTGGTCTTTTCAATGTCATAAATTCAGAGACTACTGAACCAAATTTTCAGAATCATCTGTTCACTAATAGACTCGTCTTCCCTCCTAGTAGTGTATTCTTACTCCTAGAAGCCTATGAAGCTCCTTGATAATAGTGTTTTTTTCAGTGGCCCAGGAGTCCTGAAATAGGCCCTGAAGACCTTCGCCAATCAGCTGCACTTCCCAATCTTAATACAAACATGGCAAAAAACCCTAACAAGAGAAAATGAGAAGTTTTCCATTAAGATTTTTGAGAGACGTGAAGCATTTCAAAGAATTAAGCAAATACATCATGCTGTGTGCCATTTAGCACATTTTATTATCTCACAGATTAGTACAGTTTAGTGCTTGAGCAGTGAAAATCTCTGTCAGAGTTGTTAAAAGCATGAGGCTTCTGTAGTCAGAATGCTGACATTAGCAGCTTACATAGTGTGGACAACTGTAACCATAAATTAGAAAAATTACTGAGAAGAACCATCCAAAGTCAGGCAAATATTTGATGAGAAACAGATGTCTCTGATGTTCACTCATATGTACATAATTCCCCAGCTGCGTATTCTGATGGTTTGAAGATTTTATTCCAATCCTTTCAGAGACAAACTTTTTAATACTCCCTGGTCAACAAGAAGGAGGTATTAGATATAACCAGTTCAAGCAAGAAAATAAAAATCTTATGGGGTTCCTGTAAAGAATAATTCTATGTCGGGGCGGAGCGATAGCCCAGCGGGTAGGGCGTTTGCCTTGCACGCGGCCGGCCTGTGCTGGCCCGGGGGTTCGATCCCCGGTGTCCCATATGGTCCCCGAGCACTGCCAGGAGTAATTCCTGACTGCAGAGCCAGGAGTAACCCCTGAGCATAGCCGGGTATGACCCAAAAAGCAAAAAAAAAAAAAAAAAATTCTATGTTGGCATTTAAAAAGAAATTAAATGATGGTGCCTTTGCAGATACCTAAGACACCCTGCACCTCCTCACTGAATTACAATTAAAAAGTATGAGACAAAGGAGAGCTAATATTATTTTAATTAGACTATTGTTTTCTAAACCCAATGACCAGTGAAAGACAAGTATATACCACTCCACCTTTGCCCAGAATCTGACACACTTAGAAGGTTTCTTCACTTAGTTTAAACTATGATATTAATAATTTTTTGGCCAATTGGCCCTCCATATTTATTTTACAGTGGATGTAAAATATATAGTGAACAGTGATTATCAGGGTACAGTGGAAACTTAGGATTTCAGGGGAGGCCAGGATTTGAAACAGAATTTGAAATAAAATGAACTGACCTTGAAAATGTACTTTTAAAATCATGGATATCTAATCATTCCTTGTATAGGAAGTGAAGCATAATTGTTAGAGAAAGCACATCTAAGAGATATAATTCGTCCCTTTCTCTATCTGACCCTCCAAAAATAAAAAATTTAATAAAAGGACAGTCAACATAACCAGAGTTTTACTTTTTGTTTGGATTTGATTGAGCTGAAATTCTGGATTTAATCCAGGCAGGAGTTGTTGGTCAGGTACAAGCAAACCTATGGTTAATTATGGAATAGTGTAATCAAAAGAAAAATGAGACTGAAGTCAACTTATATTTAACTTTTCCCTTTCACTACTTACTGAAGTCTGGAACAGTGAAAATCTGGAAAATATAGTATTAAAACAATCTCAGAGAATGAAGCATGATTTCTCAAAGCTGAAAAGGGCAGAAGAAATTCAGACTCAGTCAGGGACAGCTACAGATGCGCCCACCATACAATAATTGAATGCCTGCAGAGAATTGTGCTCATATATCATCACCTGATGTTGTTGGGTGAATAGAGGGAAGACAGTGAACGTCCTGGTTTTTAAAAGAAAACAAAGAATCTGAAATTATACAACAAAAGCTGGGACTCATTGGGAAAAGAATAGAACTTTCACAATTTCAAGCCGTCAAATATGTCTAAGTTGAGAATTAAAGGGACTTCAATCAAATGGTTTATTTTTTGGTAAACATCTTTTGCCAGATTGTTCTGCTCTGTGGCAGAATAGTCTAAATTAAAAAAAAAAAACTATGAATAAGCAGAGCACGTCTTTCTCACAGAAATCTGATACTCGAGCAAAATGACCCAACATATATTCAGGAAAGATTCTAGAAGACAAGCTCTTCTATCCTGAAATAGGTATGTTGGTCACAATACTTAATTCAAAATTTAAAAAAGACCATGGTGAAAACTCAGAGTCATAAACATTTTTGAAAAATCTCAGAAATTATGGAACTTGATAATTACTATTTTTCTACAATACTTAAAATAATTATAACAAAATTATGCACAATAAAACAAGGAATATCACATCAAACTAAGAAGCTACTGTGCAACAATTGAAGCCATCACAAAGCTCAAAAGACAACCTTGAAAATGAGAAAAAAAATACTTGAAAAACAATCTATCTTGAAACGGTTTAATATCTAAAATATTTAACGAACTCATATGAACTCAATAACAGAAAAGGGAAAGAATTCATCTTAAAAACTGGGCAAATGGATGTTTCTCCAAAGACGTGGAAAATGAGAAGCTGTTTAGGGGCTGGGACATAGCAAAAGCTATATATCAATTCCCAGCAACATGCAGCCCCCTGAGCACACAGGTGTGATCCTGGAGGCCCCCAGCTTGTCAGGGTGGACAGGGCAACCCCACCACTGCAGGGACTGACCAGCTTCACATATTTTGGCCCTCACTTTGAACCACTGACCTGCTTGTTTGAGAATAGATTGGGTGTCCTGAAACATCCTAAGCACCCTCCCCCACCAAAAATATAATAATAAAAATAAAAATGTTTAAAACTATCATTCATTAGTAAAATGTCAATAAAATCATAATTAACTATAATCTCTTAATAGGAAAGTGTCAGACCTGATTGGGGATCTGGGCTAAGTCCACTAAGACTTACTACCTAATGTAGTTCCAGTTTCAACCTTCCCAGGATTGTTGTCCAGGCTGGTCAGCATGGAATATCCTGGTCAGCACCAGTGAGATAATCGTTTCCATTCTCCAAAGGAAGTGAGACAAGCTGTCACTAGAACATTATACATTTCCCAGAGGTAGGTTGCCTAAGTCTAAAATAATTTTCTCTTTCCCAATTTGTCATCTTTCAGCCTATACAAACATTTCATTTTGTTAAGTTTTCTGGAGCAACATTCTACTTGCTAGATAAGGTGTTGCTTCAGTTACTAAATTATTTAACAAAGCCAAATAGGTCTTTAAATTTCACTCTGTTGCAGTTTTTGCTATACTTAGCACACTTCACACCAATTAAAGTGAACATTATAAAAAATTACACAAATACTGTCATGTATGTGGGAAAAAGGAAATTATTCTGCGTTGATAGTGGAATTTTTTTTAATTAGTACAGTCACTAGTCAAAACTCTGTGGAGAACTTCACAAACTTAAAACTAGACTTGCCATATGAAAAAGAAATATTCAGGGGCCGGATCAATAGCACAGCAGGTAGGGCATTTGCCTTGCACATGGCCCACTTGGGTTCATTCCCGGCATCCCATATGGTCCCCCAAGCACCGCCATGAGTGATTCCTGAGTGCAGAGCCAGGAGCAACCCATGAGCATTGCTAGGTGTGACCCAAAACGAGAAAAAAAGAAAAAGAAATATTCAGATATAAAAAACACGTGAATTTACCATGTGCAAAATATGTATATTGGAGGCTCTATGCTAAGAGAATGAATCCAAATAGAGAAAGACAAACGCTGTATTTCATATGTTGATTCAAAATCAAAACAGCATAAATAGGCCTCATAGAAAAGGAGACCAGACTTATGGTTTTGAGAAACATATAGCTGGTGAAGAGAACTGGATAAAAATGTAAAAGCATAAACAATAGGCTAAGTAAGAACTAGGAATATAATGGCCAACATAATGAGTGCATGCAAAGAATGAATGCAAAGAATGCCTAGAGAGGAAAGACACAAAAAGGACGCCTGTCACAAAAACTCTTGAGCTCATTCACCAATGTGGCAGGCGCGAGCCTCAGGTGACCAAATGCTAATGTCCAAGCTTGCAAAGTAGTGCAGAGAAATGATAAAGGAAGACCTCAAAGAGAGAAGAGCAGAAATCCTGGAAGATGCATCAGAAGCCGGGAAAAACATTTGCAACACCCGCCTGTCTTTCACCAACTATAAGAACAAGATCACTGCCCTCCAATGCACTGATGGATCTATCACATCTTCCAGAAAGACAATGGAGAAGATCATCCATGACTTCTAAACAGATCTCTTTGATAGCCATGTCCACCTGCCCACATACCAAATTCCTCAGGATGGATATGTCATTCCCAACGTTCTCCCTTCTGAAATCCGACATGCCATTTCGTCGGTAAAGAAGGGAACAGCACCTGGCCCAGACAAAGTCAGACCCGAACACCTGAAGAATCTGCCTTCAGTACTCATCAATACACTGGCTTGGCTCTTCACATGCTACCTGTCTGAATGCAAGGTGCCCTCCCATTGAAAAACCAGCAGGACAGCTCTACTGTTCAAGAAGGGAGACATCCACATTGGCAATTATTGCCCCATCTGTGTGTTGTGTGTCATCTACAAGGTGTTCACTCGAGTCATCCTGAACAGGATTGGCAGAACATTAGAAGAAGGACAGTCATGCTAGCAAGCTGGCTTCCGAAAAGGACTCAGCACAATCGACCATATCAACATAGTAACCAAGCTCATCGAGGTTTGTAGGGAGTACAAGATGCTGCTCTGTTTCACGTTCATTGATTTAAAGAAAGCTTTTGATCCTATGGAGACCGAAGCAGTCATCAAAGCCCTAGCCAAACAGGGTGTTCAAACCCAATACATCAAGATTCTTCGTGAGCTGTATTACGGATTCACCTCCACGATCTCACTATTCTACAAGGAAGTCATCATTGATGTCAAAAGAGGGGTTCGGCAGGCTGATACCATTTCACCAAAACTCTTCAGTGCCACCCTCGAGTCACTATGGGACAATTAGAATGGGAAGGAATGGGAGTGAAGATAGATGGTTGACAACTACATCACCTACGCTTTGCTGATGACATCGTTCTAATAACACCAAACATCGTTCTGATAACACATTAGCCAAGCGGCACAAATTCTGGCTGACTTTGATGGAGAAAGTGGAAAGATAGGTCTATAGCTGAATCTCAATAAAACTGTGTTCATCAAAAATGAACTAGTTCTAGACACCCCATTCACTCTCAATGGAACAAACAACTCTGAATGCAGCGGTTATGTGTACCTAGGTCGAGAAGTCAACATGATGAACAACCTAAAACCTGAGCTATGCAGGAGGAAGAGAGCGGAATGGAATGCCTTTAAAAGCATCGAAGATTTCGTTGATCTTCTGGATTGTTTTTTGACATTCCATCTCATTGATTTCTGCTCTAAGTTTTATTATTTCTTTCTTTCTGCTTGGGTTGGGCTCCTTTTGTTGATCACTCTCTAAGATCTTAAGTTGTGAAGTCAGACTGTTTATGATGGCCTTTTCTTCTTTTCTGATGAATGCCTGAAGAGCTATGAACTTGCCTCTTAACACTGCTTTTGCTGTATCCCACAAGTTCTGGTAGTTCGTGTCTTCAGTCTCATTTGTTTCAAGGAATCTTTGGATTTCCTCTTTGATTTCTTTTATGACTTGCTGGTTGTTCAGCAGTGAGCTGTTTAGTTTCCAGGTACTTGCTATTGGTCTCCATTTTTGTGTACAATTAACTTCTATTTTCAGTGCATCATGGTCTGAAAAAATAGTTGGCACAATTTCTATCTTCTTGATTTTATGGAGGTATGATTTATGGCTCAGCATGTGATCTATTTTCGAGTATGTTCCATGTGCACTGGAGAAGAAAGTGTATTCAGCTTTTTGGAAATGAAATGTCCTGTATATGTCTACCAGCCCTTAAGTGGAGCAAAGAAAGCCTCTTCAACAAATGGTGCTGGGAAAACTGGGCAGCTACGTGTAAAAAATGAACTTAGACCTCCTTCTAATGCCATGCACAAAAGTCAGATCAAAATGGATTCTAGATCTCGATATCAGACATGAATCTATAAGGTACATCGAAGAAAACATAGGAGAAACGCTCTACGACATCGAAACGAAAAGTATCTTTAAAGACGACACACCACTGACCAAGCAAATGGAAGCAATGATAAACAAATGGGATTGTATAAAATTGAAAAGCTTCTGCACCTCAAAAGAAATGGTGACCAAGATACAGAGACAATCCACAGAGTGGGAAAGGATATTCACCCAATACCCATCTGACAAGGGGTTAATATCTAGGATATATCAGGCACTGGTAGCACTCCACAAGAAGAAAACAGCCAACTCCATCAAAAAATGGGGAGAAGAAATGAACAGAAGCTTCCAAAAAAGAAGAAATTCGAATGGCCAAAAGGCATATGAAAAAGTGCTCTTCATCTTTAATCATCAGGGAGATGCAAATCAAAACAACAATGAGGTACCATCTCACCCCACAGAGACTGGCACACATCCAAAACAGCAAGAACAACCGGTGCTGGCGTGGATGTGGGGAAAAAGGGACTCTCATCCACTGCTGGTGGGAGTGCCGACTGGTCCAGCCCTTTTGGAAAACAATATGGGCATTCCTCCGAAAACTAGATATTGAGCTCCCATTTGATCCAGCAATAGCACTCCTGGGAATATACCCTAGAGACCGAAAACCACATAGCAGAAACACTATCTGTACTTCTTTATTCATCTCTGCGCTATTCACTATAGCTAGAATCTGGAAACAACCTAAATGCCCGAGAACAGAGGACTGGCTAAAGAAACTGTGGTTCATCTACACTATGGAATACTATGCGGCTGTCAGAAAGGATGAAATTATGAAATTTACCTGCAAATGGATGGACATGGAGTCTATCATGCTGAGTGAAATTAGTCAGAATGAAAAGGACAGATATAGAATGACTACATTCATTAATAGGATATAAATAGATACCAGTGTTTTAATAAATATGGGAAATGGTAATGGCAGATTAAAACTCACCACTGAATATACACAAAGAGACTTAAGTGATAAACTCTAAATATCTGCAGGGCTAGCCACAGTGTATAAAATAAGAGGGAGAGAGATGCAGAGACAGAGAGAGATAGAGAGAGAAAGAGAGGAAACTGGGGTACCTGCTATTAAGGCGGCCTGGGGGGGAGGGGGAGGGGGGTACATTGGTGGTGGAAATGGGGCACTGGTGGAGGGATGGGTGCTGGAATACTGTATTACCAAGAACCAATTATGAACACCTTTGTAATTGTATGTTTCACGGTGGTATAATAAAAAAAGTATATAAATAATATGTAGCTGACGTAATAAATGAATTTTAAAAAGCAAAAAAAAAATTTAGTCTTTTCTATTATATTCATAATATAAATGATATAGCAACTGGGAGAGGTCATGCCAGCTTCTTTTTTTGAATGATAGAGCTGCAACTTTATTTCCTGGATCAGTGCCTTAAGAAACTGTACTCTCTACTCTTTAAATGTGATTTTCAGTTTTTTAAAACAAGTATTTCTGCTTCTAACAGTATCTTGAAATGACAGTAAACAAAACATTCTAGGATAAATTTGAATGTGCTTAGAGAGAGATCCCAGTATTCATAGATATTTGTATATTGTTCAAAGACAGCATTTAAAACTGATGTGTTAAAAAATCATCAATTTTTTAAGATGATTTAAAAAATTCATTTTGGGGCCACACTGGCAGTACTTAGGACTTTCTCCTGGCTCTGTGCTCAGGGATCAGTCACTTCTGGTGGACTTGGGGGACCATATGTAGTGTGAGGGTTCTAACCCGTCCCTGCTGCATGCAAGCTACCTGCTGTGCTAGTTCACTGGTCCCATATGAATGATGATTTTAATTTGTGATAACTTTTTAACCATTTGAAAAAGTCTATTCATTGATTCACTCTTTCATGATAACTTTTGCATAAATAACGTTTTTATGCAAAAAACGTTTGCATAAAAAAAGTTTATCACACCTGGCAATGCTCAGGGATTACTCCTGGCTCTGCACTCAAGAATTACCCCTTACTATGCTGGGGGACCATAAGGGATGCCGGGGATCGGACCCAGGTTAGCTGCATGCAAGGCTCTACCCACTGTACTATCGCTCCGGACCCCTACAAAGTTTTTTTTATGTAATGTTTTGTTTCAACTTTTAAGATTACATTTTAAAATTAAATGTACAGAATTCATGGTAACAGTCATGGGGCTGAGGATGTGTGGTTCAGTGGTGGGTGCCTGCCTTTGTGTGAGTGAGGCTGCATTTGCATACCTAGCGTCACCCCATGTCTTTCAGCGTGATCCTGGCGCTGCTGTACAGTCCCTAGCACCTCCGAGGGTATGACTCCCAGTGCACAGCAATCAAACCCCATCCCCAGTAGACTTTTGTTGCTTTTGTTCTTGGGCCACACCCCGCTGTGCTCAGGGCTATTCCCAGCCTGCTCCCAGGGCTAGTCTGTGTCACTTCAGATGGTGCCTGGGGACCAGGTAGTGCTGGGGATTGAGTGAGTGCTGCCGCGTATGAAACATGCTCATCATCTGACCTGGGAATCGAACCCAGGTCAGATGCACCCTAGGCATGTGCCCTAACCACTGAGTTATCTCCCAGCCCTTGAAATAAATATTAAATAAACATTAACTAATTTTTTTTTCTTTTTGGATCACACCCGGCGGTGCTCAGGGGTTACTCCTGGTTCTGCACTCAGGAATTATTCCTGGCGGTGCTCGGGGGACCATATGGGATGCCGGGATAGAACCCAGCCCAGCAACTGACTATCATTAGAATTTTCCTTAAAATTGTTTCCTAACATCATCTTGGCTCAATCTTACAGTTTTCCCAATATTTTTGTACTTAAGGGAAATGGCACTGGTGGAGGGATGGGTGCTGAAACACTGTGTGACTGAAAGCCAAACATCAGCATCTTTATAATTGTATATCTCACAGTGGATAATAAAAGAATAAAAAAAATATAAAAGCATCGAAGAAATAGCTAAAAAGACAAAGAACTTCTGGCTCTGGGCACATCTCTTTGACTCTACCATTCTCCCTCCATTATCATACGCCTCAGAGACCTGGGCCCTATGAAAGCAGGATGAGAATGCTATTTGGGTCTCCCATAGAGTAATCAAAAGAGCTATGCTTGGAATATCACGCCTCACTCAAGTGAGAGATGGAATCCGAGCTCCGACCTCTGTCGCTGTTTCAGAGTCAGGGACGCTGTCTTGTTTGCCAAGGCATCGAAAATCAGATGGGCTGGACATGTAATGTGATTTGGAGACGACCGCTGGACTAGAGCCATTACCGAAAGGATCCCATGGGATGTCAAAAGACCACGTGGCCGCCCACCTACAAGATGGTAAGTCTTCTTCGTCAGACCCTGAACAACGGTTTGAGGTTCTTTGTATTCCTGAAGCAAGCAGATGCCATTGGGGTACACTGGAATGTGATAGGGTCAAATGGATATGTGACTGATGCTCGTGAATTCATGAATAACAGGATGTCAAGTGATCAAGTGATCGAGTGATAATTAACAGCATTTTATTTTATGCAAAAAATTGTGTAGATCATAAACATTGTCATTTACAAAGAGTTTTACCCTATACAAGATGATGGACATGAACTGATTGTGTTGTGATAATTATCTCACACAATATATATAATTCAATACATAATGAATGCTCTATGTGTAAATTATTTATCAGAAAATTGACTTATTGATGAAAATTACTGTATTCAAATAAATAAAGCCTGCGGCTAGAGCAATATTACAAAGGTAGGGTGTTTGCCTTGCATGGGGCCAACTCGGATTCGATAATCTGCATCCCTTATGGTCCCCCATGTACTTTTAGGAGTAATTCCTGAGCCTAGAGCCAGGATTAACCCCTGAGCATTGCTGGGTGTGACCCAAAAAGCAGTAAATGAATAAATAAATAAAACTTAAAAAAACTAAAATAAAGTTTTTTAAATATGCAATAGTATTAAAGATAGTACACAAGACAAGCTCTTTGAATCAGGAGACAAAAAATCATAACTTGTTATATGTAACTTACAAGTGCTATATGAATTAGTATAATTCTCCAAACAATATGACAGGTGATTTTAGAGTGGAACTTGAGATGCTAATTCTAAGATGAAAAAGAAATATAAATAGCTAAGGATATTTGGGGGATAGAACAAAATTTAATTGATTAAACTACCTTATATTATGATGAAAGATAAGTAAGAGATATATAGAAGAGAGAAAGAAGGAAAGAAAGGAAGAAAAAAAAAAAGAAAGAAAGAAAGAAAGAAAGAAAGAAAGAAAGAAAGAAAGAAAGAAAGAAAGAAAGAAAGAAAGAAAGAAAGAAAGAAAGAAAGAAAGAAAGAAAGAAAGAAAGAAAGAAAGGAAGGAAGGAAGGAAGGAAGGAAGGAAGGAAGGAAGGAAGGAAGGAAGGAAGGAAGGAAGGAAGGAAAGGAAGGAAGGAAGGAAGGAAGGAAGAAAGGAGAGAATGGAAATAGGAATATGAAAAAGAATACCATTATATCTTTTAACTAAATTAGCTTTACTTGTATATCCTGAGGAGAAAATAGAAAAAATAGAAAGAACTCTTCTCTTCATTATAAACAAACAAAATACCACATAATCAATCTTAAATGGATTTCATATCTTGGTGTGAAAAATAAAAGAGTAAAGTCGTGAAATAAAATGTTAAAATTTTTTTCAGTATAGAAAGTTTTGTCAGAATTTGATGTAAAAAAGTGAAAAAAAAGAAACCAAAAAAAAAAATCGTACACTATGATCCAGCAATTCACTATTAGACATACACTTTCCATTAATATGCTTATATTTTCCAAAGATGGTAGTGCACTTGACTTGCACACACTGTTGACTGCATTCAACTCCTGCTATCCCATGTGATTCTCTGGGTCCTGCCAGAAATGATCCCTGAGCACAGAGTTAGATGCAAAGCCCTAACAAAGCTAGGTGTGGCCCAAAATCAAAACCAAGCTGAAGCAAACTAAATAATAATAATAATAATAATAATAATAATAGGTAATTCTAGGGGCCAGAGAGGTAGTTCAGCAGATACTGTGTTTGCACTGCAAGCTACCATCTCAGGTTCTAATCCTTGGTCCCAGGAGCCATGCCAGAAGTGATCCCTAAGTATAGAGCCAGGAGCAAGATGTCTAAAATGTCAGACAAAATATTGTCTAATATTTTCTAGACAGGTATTATCTAGAAAATAGATAATGCCATTGTAGTCACAATAGACATAAGTGTGTCGTATTGCACATGAAAATACTCCAAAGTGGTGTGGGTTATCTGAAAATGACAACAAAAGTAGTTATGTTTTGTTTTGTTTCTTTGAAAACTGTAGAATACATTTGCCAACAAAGGGAATCAGATAATTAATATTCTCTTTGTAAATATTTGATGAAATAAGTCACTTGATCACTTGACATTCCGTTATTCATCTATTTGCTGTTATTCATTGATTTGCTTGAGCTGGGGCCAGTAACACTTCCACTTAACCCTATCATGTTCCAGTGTAGCCCATTGGCATCTGCTTCCTTCAGGAATACAGAGAGCCTCAAACCATTCGCTCAGGGTCTTGATGAAGAAGTTTGACCATCTTGTAGGTGAGCGGCTACGTGATCTTTTGACATCCCGTGGGATCCAGTTGGTAATGGCTCTAGTCCAGCGGTCATCTCCAAATCGCATTACATGTCCAGCCCATCTGATTTTCGATGCCTTGGCAAATGAGACAGCGTCCCAGTCTCTGGAACATCAATGGAGGTTGGAACTCCAGATTCCTTCTTTCACTTGAGTGAGGTGTGATATTCCAAGCATAGCTCTTTCGATTCCTCTTTGGGAGACCCGAATAGCATTCTCATCCTGCTTTCGTAGGGCCCAGGTCTCTGAGGCATATGCTAATGCAGGGAGAAGGGTGGAGTCGAAGAGATGTGCCCAGAATTGGAGGTTCTTTTTTCTTTTTTAGCTATTTCTTCTATGCTTTTGAAGGCATTCCATGCCACTCTCTTCCTCCGGCACAGCTCAAGTTTTAGGTCGTTCATCATGTTGACTTCTCGACCTAGGTACACATAACTGCTGCATTCAGAGATGCTTGTTCCATTGAGAGTGAATGGGGCCTCTGGAACTAGTTCATTTTTCATGAACACAGTTTTGTTGAGATTCAGCTGTAGAACTATCTTTCCGCATTCTCAGTGGAAGTCAGACTGCATTTGTGCCGCTTGGCTAATGTTTGGTGTTATTAGAACAATGTCATCAGCGAAGCAGAGGTGGTGTAGTTGCTGACCTCCTATCTTCACTCCCATTCCTTCCCATTCTAATTGTCACATGGTGTTCTTGAGGGTGGCGCTGAAGAGTTTTGGTGAAATGGTATCACCCTGCCAAACCCCTTTTTGACATCAATGATCACTTCCTTGTAGAATGATGAAATAAGTAAATTTCTAAATTGACAAAAGATTTCAAGTTGACTGTATAAATATTCATTCTCTATATAAAACAGAAAATAACCATAAAGGTATGACCACTTTAAAAATAATTCAAGATTTTATTTAAAAATTAAGTATTTGGGGCCAACGAGGTAGTGCAACAGGCAGGGCAATTGTCTTTTATGCAGTCAACTCAGGTTTAATCCCTGGCACCTCCTCTGGTCCCCTAAACCCCACCAGGAGAAACCCTGACAGAGCTGGGTATAGCCCATATGGCAAACAAAACATTAACATATTAAAATAAATATTTTAATTTATTCCTAGGAAGATAATAAATATATTTTTTAGGAATTTAGTTGTTAATATGAAATAGCAATAGCCATAAAACAGATTTTTTTCAAGTTTGATGGTGTTTTTAAAGACACAAGTACAATTTCAAATTAATAATCATGGAAAAATAGATATGGTCCTCAAAAAGTCCATAAATGTGATTAAATAAAATATAGCCCATTCAAAAGCCCTATAATGAATATATCATTTTGAACACCTATTTATTTATATCTTCTGTGAAATACCATTATTCAGTTAAGAAAAATATAAAATAGGTTAAAAGTCATAATCATGAGTGCAATTACTGGGAGAATGCTTTCACATATTTTCTGAAAGGCAAAAAAATGAAAAATGACTTGTGGAAACAGAACAGAGAAGACACAGACAGCTAAATGCAAAGATCTCCTGGTGGACATGTATTCTCTCCCTCATTTCCAATTAACCACTCCAATGCAAAAGGGTCTTGTCCACAGAGCACGTTTGGGAGGGTAAAAGGGGAAATAGGAGAAATGCTTTAGAAACAGTTTTTCATTTTCACAAATTTGTTGTCTTCACATAGCATTTCCAATCTGGCCTAGTAGCTCAGAGCATCAACATGGATTAGGGTGAACTCTACACAAGAACTTACCTTCAAGAAAGCCATTCTCTTGATTTTCAATATAAATGAATACCAAATAGTCACAGATTTTAAAAAAGAGAAATTCTCACACACACACACACACACACACACAAATAGCATAATTGTGGGGAAATGCTAGGGGGCCCTGCACAAAATCCAGGAGCAGGGTTGGGGATCTCCTTCTGTCTCAGAGGATTGGCAGCCAGTAGATGGAGAAAGAAGCGAGAATACAGAGAAATTTCAAATGCTTTACTTAACACAGGTTCTGGCATACAAAGCAGCAATAGGAAAAACCCCAAACTTAGGGTTTCCGACTGGGCTCCAGCCATATGTAGGCCAAGATGGTTGCCACCATGTTTTAAGGTCCTGCAGAGAGGAGACAACGAAGAGACAAGAAGGGAGCGCCAGCAGAAAGGGGGATAAAGAGCAAGAGAATAAGAAAGGAAGCAGGCTAGTTTTCATATTCTTGCAACACAGATCCTCCACTTCAATGGAAAGCTATCAGGGTCAAATCCGCTCAGATAATTTCTCCCAGGACCTCACCTAGACCCTTTGAGATGTTAATGTTGCCAAGCCATGATCTTCCTTGGAAGTGACCCAGCAGGGTAGAGTGGAGGAGTGGTATCTTAGATGAACTGTATCTCAGAATACAAAGGCATGCATCTGTAACAAAGAATATTCTATAGATAGTTATATATTTCTCCAAGCCTTCACAAGAGTCTCATCTTTACTTCATGGTTGTTCTGTATGTCAGCCTTTGAGTGTTTGCCTTTGCTTGCTTGGAGGCAAACACCATTTCTCTCTGATCTAATAATTTAGAGATTCAGCGTCGCCAGGCAAATATACCAGTAAGATCTAGCTAGTCCCACGATGATTGTGGCAGCATGAGAGAATAGTTATACCAGCCAGTATAGAATATATGGTCAGATGAGCTGCCACATTCCTCCTATCTACAAAGTGACCTGCAGGAGGCAACTCCAGGCTGGAATCAGAGGCTCTGGGAAGCAGTGTACTGCAACACATAATGATCAGGAAAATAACTTCAAAATCTTTTAACTAAATGTTACAACCACCAAACCAAAAAAAATGATCTAAAGAATAAATAGCAAGGAGAAAAGATTTCTAGAAATTCAGAACACAAAGTAAATACAGTATAATAGACTACAAATAAATTCTAACAAATCACCCATTGGAGTGCAAAGCTATGAGTCTGCCCTGAGCACTACCACATGCTTCCACTTCTGCCAAAAATTAAAGTAGACAAAATGTTAAAGCAAAGATATGGTAAAGAGATAAGATGTCTACAAGTTCAAGCATCCAACCAGCAGAAATTTTAAAACAAGAGAATGTGTAAAATGAAGAAATGAACCGCTGTCAAGAAATAAAAGGTTTTGAATTTGCCCTTGAGAAAGGATACTGGTTCTGATTGAGTGGATTAGTGCAATGAATACTAATGAGAGAAAATTACCCACACTCATAAATTTTAAAACAAAACCAAAATAATGCTAAAAGAAAAAAAAAGTTCTGACCCAATGAGAAAGAGGATTATGATCTACAAAAAAAAAAAATTGGTTCAGACTAGCCACAAACATGTGCAATATCTTCAAATATAATATGACAGGCCTCAAATTTCTGTGGGTAACTTGTTTTATATAAAATGACTTCTTTGATCAAATATTAGCAACTTTGAGGGAAAATAAACCCTTTCATTTTGAGACCCCAAATTTCTTTTCCTGTGTAAAATATATAAGAGTTTTATATGAGTAATCTAGAAAAATAAGATAATAGGGCATTTAAACTTAAATGGCTTACTTAATTTAAAATGAGATAATATACCATTATTTTGAAAGATAATAGCAAAATAAGATATTTTTAAACCAAGGAGAAAAATGAGGAAAGTGTGTCGCTACAGCTGTGGAATAGGTCAAGAAAGCAAAATTTCTGTGGCAAAGGACCCGAGAAAGAAAGATGCCAAGGGGAAAATTGTATGGAAGAGGGGGTTGGGATAGAGAGGCAGGGAGATGGAGAAGTAAGCACATGTTAAAGAAGTAGGATGCAAAATAAAACAAGCATCAAAGACAAATCAGAAAACTTGAGCAAGAAAAGCTACTGATGGGTAAAACACTGATGGATAAAAAAGAGACTGTGTTTCATTATATTGATATCTTCAATTTTTAATGTTCACTTTATATTGATGAATATAGTCTCATAATAAACTCTAAACATACAAAAGCAAAAACATAAATTACTGATTTGGAAATTGGTACGTGTACAGAAAGAAGAATCTAAGAGTCACTGACACCTTCATTTTACAAAGGCCAGAGTAATATCTACTTAGCAGAAAAGATCTACTAAAATATGTTACTAAAAACTATAAATACACAATATGGGGAACAAAGATATTAACTGGAAATCCATTAAGTAGATCCTATGTCAGAAAAAAATAATGATGTTTCCTGTATTATAGTTTTGAGAGAATTAGAAATAGATACCAATCACCAGACTCTTCATAAATTAAAATTAATATTAATAAAATAACCACACTACCCAAACAATCTAATATTTAACTAAACTTCAATTTAACACAATCAAAATTCTAATGATGTTTTCCACAGATATAGAATAATCCTAAAGTTCATATAGAGCCACAAATGATCATCAAACTTTGAGAAAGAAGTTGAAGTCATCGTGCACCCTGAATTTATTAGAATAATAGCAGGCTAATAGACCAATAGAACAGTATATGTAGCCCAAAAATGAAAGCATGCACATTGTCAATTAAGGAGAAGTTAACCTTTTTAATAAAGGAAGGGAATATGGACACTCACAAGCTAAAGAACGAAACAAGACAATCTCATGAAATACCCTAAATTACCTAAAAATGAAGACTTAAGTATTATATCTGAAACCATAAAAGTCATAAAAATGCAGATGGCAAGAGTCTAGCTGACTCAAAAGCAAAGGCAACAAAAACAAAAATAAACAAATGGGTTACATCAATCTAAAATACTCTACAAAGTAATGGTGACAATCTACAAAATACACAACCTATTAAATGGGAGAAAGTATTTACAAATCACATCCTATAAGGGAAAAATAGTTGTGAACTAATTAAAGAACCATGCAGCTATAAAACCAAAAAATATGACTTAAAATGAACAGAATATATGAATAGGCATTTTCAAAGATTGCATTTAGATGGGCAACAGGTACTTATAAAGATTACAGCATCATTAATCATTACCAAATGCTCAAGACTATAATAAAAAATGACCTAATAACTGTAGAATAGTTATATCAAAAACACAATAAATTCTAAGTGTTAGGTTGTGGGAAAAGGGACCCTTTGGTACTACTTGTGGAAATTTAAGTTAGTGAGGTGATGTAGAAAATACCATATATATTTTACTAAAATATTAAAAATAGAAATAACACCTGATCCCTGATCCAGCAATTCAATTTCTAGATATTTCTATGGCAAAAAACTAAAATACTAATTCAGAAATATGTAAACACTTCTGTGTAGGTTGCAGCATTATTATTTATAGTAGCCACTCTATTGAAGCAACCCAAGTGTTCATTGGAGCATAAAAGTACAAAGAAAAGATGATATATATTTATATGCATGTATATGTCTTCTATACATCTCATAATACAAAAGTGATCTCTACATAGTCTAGATGTACAGTAGTCTATATGCTTACATTTATACAACAATATTTTTTACACAAGGTCAAAATCACTTAATGATAGATTTCTCAGAACACATCTTCATCACGATGCTCTACATGACTCATTATGATACATATATATTCAAATAAGCATATCAAATATGACACGGGTAGCTTGCCAGGTTCTGTCATGTGGGTGAGATACTCTTGTAGTCACCTCTACTCTCGAGCAAAATTCATGAACAGTGTGACTGCTTTGTAGCCGTGCAAGCCAGACTGTGATCAACTCTTGTGCTGGGTGGAGTTCTAATGAGAGGGGAGTCAGGATGTGGAAAATGGCAGCCTTCGTGATGTGGGGGTTCCTCTGGCTTCTTACAAGGCTCTGCTGCGGTGGTGGGCCAGAGCTAGAACCTGCCATTCCTCCCGCATGCCTCATGATCAGCTGGGCACAGGGAGAGTTGGTAGCACCTCTGCCCCATGTATGTGAGTCTGTATGTATTTGATATGCCAAATTTCAGTAACAATTATAGACCTCATCCCCATGACCTGATGGAATGGTTTGAGGCTCTTTATTTTCCTGGAGCAAGCAGACGCCCTTGGGCTACACTAGCATGTGACAGGACGTATAGAGATGTTACTGGTGCCCGCTGGAGCAAATCGATGGTCAACAAGAAGGCAAGTGATACAAGTGATAATACTCAAAAACAAAAATAAAACCAGAAGGACAGTTCTACTGTTCAAGAAGGGAGACATTCACGATATTGGCAACTATTGCCCCATCTGCCTGTTGTCCGTCATCTACAAACTGTTCACTGGAGTTATCCTGAACAGGATTGGCAGAACATTAGATGAAGAATAACCATGCGAGCAAGCTGGCTTCCAAAAAGGATTCAGCACAATCGACCATATCCACATGGTATCCAAACTCATTGAGGTTTGTAGGGAGTTCAAGATGCTGCTCTGTCTCACATTCATTGATTTAAAGAAAGCCTTTGATTCTGTGGAGACTAAAGATATTTCATATTTGTGGAGATAGAAGCACTCATCGAAACCCTAGCAAAAAAAGGGTGTTCAAACTCAATACATCAAGATCCTTTGTGAGCTGTACTATGCACTCACCACCAGGATCTCACCATTCGACAAGGAAGTGATCATTGATGTCAAAAACTTCATGCGATAATTAGAATGGGAAGGAATGGGAGTGAAGATAGATGGTTGGCAACTACACCACCTCCACTTCACTGATGACATTGTTCTAATAACACCAAACATAATCCAAGCAGCACAAATGCTGGCTGACTTCGACTGAGAATATGGAAAGATAGTTCTACAGCCGAATCTCAACAAAACTATGTTCATGAAAAATGAACTAGTTCCAGAGGCCCCATTCACTCTCAATGGAACAAACATCTCTGAATGCAGTATTTATGAGTACTTAGGTCAAGAACTCAGCATGCTGAACAACCTAAAACCTGAGCTGAGCAGAAGGAAGAGAGTGGTGTAGATCACATTCAAGAGCATTGAAGAAATAACTAAAAGGACAAAGACCCTCAGGCTCCGGCAAGTCTCTTCGACTCCAACCTTCTCCCTGCATTAGCATATGCCTCAGAGATCTGGGACATATGGAAGCAGGATGAGAATGCTATTTGGGTCTCCCAAAGAGGAATTGAAAGAGCTATACTTGAAATATCACTCCTCACTTAAGTGAGAGAAGAAATCCAGAGCTCCGACCTCTGTCAATGATTGAGTGTCTGGAATGCTGTCTCATTTGCCAAGGCATCAAACATCAGATGGGCTGGATATGTAATGTGACTTGGAGACAACTGCTGGACTAGAGCCATTATTGACTGGATCCCACGGAGGTCAAAAGATCATGTGGCCGTCCACCTACAAGATGGTCAGACTCCTTTGTCAAGACTCTGAATGAACAGTTTGAGGCTCTTTGTATTCCTGAAGCAAGCATATGACATTGGGCTACACTGGATGTGATAGGGACAAATGGAAACGTTACTGGAGCCCTCTCAAACAAATCAAAGAATAATGGGATGTCAAGTGGTCAAGTGATCAAGCAATTTATAGCACATGAATGGTTCTTGGGTATTTAATTTCAGTAAAAAGAAGTCAGAAAGGGAGACAGATAATATGGGCTTTCACTCTGCATGTAAAATAAAACGAAATTAATACGACATAAATAGATGCCAGTGTTTTACTAAATGTGGGAAATGGTAATGGCAGATTAAAACTCACCATTGAATATACACAAAGAGACTTAAGTGATAAACTCTAAATACCTGCAGGGCTAGCCACAATGTGTAAAATAAGAGGGAGAGAGATGCAGAGACAGAGAGAGAGAGACAGAGAGAGAAAGAGAGGAAACTGGGATACCTGCTATTAAGGCAGCATGGGGGTGGGCGGGAGGGGGTGGGGTACATTGGTGGTGGAAATGGGACTCTGATGGTGGAATGGGTGCTGGTATACTGTATTACCAAGAACCAATTATGAACACCTTTGTAATTGTATGTTTCACTGTGGTATAATAAAAAATTTTAAAAAAAACTAAAATTAAATAATCAGATTTATACAGAAAACGTATTGATAACTGCCAGTAGTAAATTGTAGGAGACTAGATAAAATTGGTTAAGAAGGTGAAATAAAAGCTTGCCAGTCAGAAAACAATTAAGTCCTGAATATAAAACACAATATTATTAATGACTCATAGTACTGACTAGACTCAGATACATGGGACAGTGCTGATACCGACTCTCCCTGTGCTCAGCTGATTCTGAGGCACCCAGGAGGGAAGGTGGGTTCTAACCCTGGCCTGCCATCCCAATAAATCCTCACAAGAAGCCAGAGGAACCCCCACAACAAGAAGGCAGTCATTTTCAACATCCGGACTCCACAGCTCATCAGAGCTCCACCCAAGAGAAAAGTGTTTCTCTCCCCGTTGGTTCATCAGTAAATGCATGAGATGAGAGCCTACTACTGAGAGTATTCCACCCACACATCAGAGCCTGGCAAACTACCTGTGTCATATTTCATATTTTACAAACCAATAACAATTATAGACCTCATTCCAATGACCTGAACTAATGGTTTGAGGCTCTTCGTGTTCCTGGAACAAACAGATGCCCTTGGGCTACACTAGCACACAACAGGATGTATTGAGATGTTACTGGTACCCACTCAAGCAAATTGATGAACAACAGGAATACAAGTGAAGTGATACAAGTACTGACTATAATTACTAAGAGAATAGATCTTAAAGTCCTCATAATAAGAGAAAAAAACATCTGTAACTATATATGGAAATGTGTAGATTAGCTAACTTTAATGTAGTAATCATTTCCCAGTATATACAACTATCAAACCTTGCTGCATACTTGAGCTAACATGGCATTACAATTCAATTCCTCAATTGAAAAATAAAAGGGGGCAGAGATATAGCAGCTAACTCTTACCAAGCACATGACCAACATGGGTTCAATCACTGCACCACTTAAGATTACCCCCAATCCCTTTGTGTCCTGAGCACAGAGACCGATGCAAACCCAGAAATATTCTGGTGTAGCCCAAAAAATACAATAGCAATAATAATAATAACAATAATAATAATATAATGATTAATAGCCCATTATTGAGAGACAGAGACAGAAAATTATAGTCATGTTGGCGATCTCCACAGGGATGGATGTGAGATGGAAGATTCAGTCTCCAAAAGAAATCCAGAATAAAAATGTATTGTAGAATCAGGAAGAGAGCTCAACAGGTTGGCATAAATAAGCCACAGTTTGACTCTTGGGACTACATGTTTCCCAGCACTGTCAGGGGTGTGGCCCAGGTGTACCCCAGTACTGCAGAGCTAGGCATCACCACATCACAGGGTACTATTTTGCAAAACTAGAACTAAATGTAACTGGGAGTTGGCTCCTAGTCATTTGAGCACTACTTCTGTAAAGAAAGACCCCCCCAGAATAAATATATGTATAACTGACCATAATGTATATACATTTTATGTTATAGATAACTTAAATGCTCTAATTATGGTTTAACACTGATCTGTTTTTGTCTATTGCCTTATTAAATCATCATGGTGTTACTCAAGTTCACTGCTACCACCTCTATAAATGAAAAAGCCAATTTCCTCATGTTGTCCAGAGTCACACGTTTAGTAGAAGACCATGAAAGTTCTTACTCTGAGGACTAGGAAACTCGGTGTTCCATGATTTCTGATGCAAGCCTTCCTTGCCCTGCTTCTCACTTTGCCATCTAATTAGCATCTTTCAAATTCAAAGACATGTCACTTCCTGTATGCAGAAGGACTCCTTTTCTAATTATTTTCACATTTGTTTGCAGTAGACATGCCCTATTCAGATGATGACCAGCTCTATTTTCCATCTGTTTAATTACATCTTTAGACATCATTCAGCTAGAGCTATAAATATAAAGTCAACACATTGTGTGTGAAAGCAAGAAACACAAAGTATTTAGAACCATTGTGATTTGGTGATATTAATCCAAATAACTATGCTTTTGGAAATCCAGAGGTAGACAGGGTAGGGAAAATACATAAGAAAGGAAATCTCAGTCTCCTTGAGCTGATCTGCAGTCATTTCCCTTCCTTTCCTTAGCCCTCCACTGGCACAGTGGCAATCCAGAGAATTGCCTTTTAGTGACACCTGCTGGGATCAGCTTGGCAGAAGAGTTTGCAGATTTGCTTCTCAGCTGCTCCCTCTATCAGTCCCTGGGTCTGCAGCCCACAGTATTTCACACTGATGGTTGGACAGCTCAGGTTTGAAAAATTCCCCTTCCCCTTGGGGCAACTGTTTTCCAGCCTCCTCATCATTCCTCAAGTAGAATGACCTACATGCCAGCATGACAAAGATCCAGAAATTTATAGAAGCTTCATTGTCAGGCTCAATCCTCAACAGAGACTCCAACTGCCAACACCAAATGAAGAGAGGGGTTGTGCAGGAAAGCAGGAAGTCATTAAAATAATTAATCACCCAGCTGGGTTTTGAGCTACTTTTCCACCCATTTAAATGAAAGATTTATTATCTTTACAATATACACTTTAGAAAAAAATAATTTAATCTTCACATAAATTGCCATCTTTGTATTTTATCACTGACTAGGCTGTACATAACAAACCAGGGCTTTATTTTAGCAAAACTGAATCTTCCAGTTAAATTCTCAGCCTGATTTCAAATTAATGCAACCTTAAGCAATGAAGTGGCATTTCCATCTTTCTGTAACTTCAACACCTAACGACTCAATGCTTTCTCTTTCTACATTTGTCTTTCAATATTGGTAGTTTTTTTTCTTTAATAAGCTTTCCAAATAAAAAGCTTTACCTTTTTTTAGAAAGCATAATTTAACTCTTTCAGAACTGGGCTGAAGTGTCAATTTTCCAAAATTACAAATTCTTTGGGAAATTATTCATTTATTCTGAGGAGAATGGGATCTTTGCTGCTGCTGCTGTTTTGCTTTTTTCCTGATCCTAAACAAAACTTAACAGAACCCCAAAATTATTAGCTTATTCCCCTTTTGGAAAGCTTAACTTTCTCACTTGCTATTTTCACTTGCTGTTTTCAACACATGAATATTGTAATTAAAGTATTTGAGAAACATAGAAAAAATGTTCAGAAAAGCAGAACAATAAAAAAGTCTTGGAAATAATCCCATCACCTAAAAACAACAACAATAATATTTTGGAATATTTTCTTTTAAAATGCTCTTTGTGTGATTTATTTGTTTTTCTATGCTATTTTATATCAATGTCAATAAACCCTTTCCTATGCATCATTATTCTAGATGAAAGTTTAATGTGTAAATAACATTAAATCTTTTATAATTACATCTGTTGCCAAGTTACTGTGTTTTAAGGCTTTTAAATTATTTCCAACATTTAACCCTAAATCACATTGCAAATAAACACCCTATGACTCATTTAATCATTTTTCATTTATATGCGAGTGATCTCAGGAACATAGTCTATAACCTATCTTGCTTCAACTCTTGAACTCCCTTTTCAGAAAAAAAATATCTTTAGTTTAGGCACCATGATTTACAATATTATTGATAACACAGTTTTGGGCATACAATGTACTAAACTCAACCTTGACTATTTTTTTTTTTTTATGGTCACACTGCACTCAGGATTTACTCCTGGCAGTGCTCCGGGACCATATGGGATGCTGGGGATTGAACCCGGGCCAGCAGAGGCCGGCTGCGTGCAAGGCAAATGCCCTACCACTGGGCTGTCGCTCCGGCCCCTCAACCTTGAATTGTTAGTTCACATCATCAGTGCTTCAAGATCACCCTTAAATAAACTCTGCTATTTAGGCTGATTCACAGTGTCCATTACTGTTGGCTATTTTTATTCCCTTACTATGTTACCTTATATTATCCACATAAAAGAAATAAATCTGCAATTTCCCCTGTCTTCCTAACTGACTTCATCTTAGGAATGAAATAATGCTTAAGAACTTAGCTCTAGTTCCATCCATGTAACAATATATTTCATGATTTCATCTTTTCTTAGTATTAAATAGTATTCCAGTATACATATACACCATAGTTTCTTTATCCACTCATCTATTCCTAGCACTTGAGTTATATTGTTATATTGGCTATTGTTCTGAAATTAAAAGAGTAAAGAAAATATCCTCTGAAGTTTTTGAAGTGTCTCATTTATGGGCTCTTGAGTTACATTGCTGGATTATATGGAAACTTGGCCTCTCGAGGTGTTGCAGGTGCGGCTGTGGTGCCCAGCTGCATCGGCAGGTGGCAGACAGGAGACAGGCTTGTTTACACCCAGGACTCTGCCCCATGGACCCTGGATGGTGGATGGTCTGACATAGAAAAAGACTGGGTTCCCTGGGATGAAACCAGCACCACGGCAGAGCCTGGCAAGTTACCCGTGATGTATTCAATATGCTAAAAACAGTAACAATAATGAATCTCATTCCCAACGAATGGAGACATTACTGGTGCCCGCTTGAGCAAATCAATGAACAATGGGAAGACAAATGACAAGTGACAAGTGCTGTAAACTTGCTTCTTAATTTTTTGTATGGTCTATATAGTGTTTTGAGAGGACATTCCCACTCACCGTGAATGAGGGCTTCTTTTGCCCGGTATCCACACCACCAATGGAAGTTTCTATTGTTTTACATGTATGCTTGGTCTCACCAGTATGAGAGGCTATCTTATTGTTTAAATTTCATTTTGCTGTAGATACGTAATGAAGAGCACTTTTGCATATATGCATTGGCCATTTGCATGTCTTTTTTTTTGAAAATATGTCTGTTCATCTCATCTCTTATTTTTTGTGGGCTAGGTTTTGCAAATGCTTTGACTTTCTTGGATTTAGCCCATTGTCAGATGTTTGGCAACTGAATCTTTTCTCCCAGTTCCTTTAGACATGTCCCTCTGTTTTGGGTAGAGAGTTAGTTATCTTCCTGCTTGATAATGTAGAATACAGAAAACAAGCTTTCATCCCTGTTTCTGTGTTAACACAGAACATAAGATATTGCAAAAGGAATATAAATACATACAATGTGGTGAGTAAAATACAATGTAATTGTGGGAGGTAAAGTTAAGAACATGTGTGTTCAATATAATAAAAGCATCGATTTAGAATGAAATAGGCCCCTTTAACACTTTGCTACTATGAAGTCATTTAAGATGGATAAACAAAAATAAAATTCTAGAAGCAGTTGAGTAATTTTATGTCTCCAATATCTAGCAACTAGAAAAAAATTACTTAGCCATAAAATAAAATCTTCATCAATTTCTTCACGACCCTGTGGATAAGGAATAACATTTATCTCTTTCTCTTTTTAATTATATCTTCTTTGGCACATCACTTTCAACTGTCAAAGAAAAGTTTAACAATAGTTTAAGCTTTTAAATGAATTTTGTAAATACAGACATCACTTCTCCTCACTGAAAGTGTTCCTTATCCTGAATCAACTTTAGTCAATAAAATTTTTGTTTCGTGCATTCATGGTATTACTATGAACCATTTTTTCTTGGTAATATTGTCCATTTGCACATATGATGGGATCATGTTGTAATTTGAGCTAGTTATTTTATTTTTCTTTATTATTATTTTGGGGAGGGGTAGTTGCACTGGGGTCAAATCTTGTAACAATCAGGATTTACTCTTAGCTCTGTGCTCAGGGATAATTCTTGACAGTTCTTGGGAGACCACTTCCAGTGCCAGGAATCAAACTAGAGTTGGCTGAATGGAAGGGAAACACCATAACTGTTGTACTATCTTTCTAGCCCTATTTTCTGATTTAAACTACTAATGTTCTTGCTGGTCTTTCATCTATCGATAGCACAAAACTGGTATCTATTGATATTATGACAAACATTTAAGACTGCTTGCCACAAGATGTGAAAAATCTCGTTTCTGAATATTTTCACACACTAAGTTCATGATTTTAAGAAATTTGCTTTGCATTCTCCTCATTTCTTTTTCACCCACTTCAAGCCCTATTCTTTGTAATATTACAAAATAATAGTGCTAGTTAAATTTTCCAATCATTTCAAAATTTGGATAAAAATTTTCATTTTTCAATGACCTTCTATGACTTAAAAGATCTTGTCTGTATAGACAAAGGCTGAAATGTCAATAGCCAAATGAAAATATATATTTGGATGATTTTACAAATATTAATTTATTTAAAATAAAGCCTCATTAAATTATTCATGTAAGTTTTATGTAATTTAGTAAACTTTTCATATGATGAGTTTTGTAAAGAGGTAGGTTTGGATGACTAAGAGGACTTTTGAAACACTGACTCTCTTAGAGCCGAGTCTTTCCAGATAGAGTAGACAAATGGCCCCAATTGCTTAATTTCATCCTGGCATGCTGAAAGGTTCTCCACTCACCTGGAAATGGGGAAATATCTTAAAAAGGGAAGTGGGCTTCCTTCTATATCACTCCTAAAGCGATCACTATTCCCATGTCTTTGGCCACTGACAGCTTTACACAAACTCTAGAATAAAAAAAATGTTGATGCCATACATGGTTGAAGGTTTTGAGAATTCATACTGAAAATGTCTGAAAATTGCAGAAATGGAGCCTATACAAGAGAGACCAAGAGGATCATACTTGTCGCCTTTGGTTTGCTTAGAAATATTGATAGAATTGTTTTAAATCCATTTATTTTTATTTAGCTATAGGAGATTCTACATTCAATAGAACGAAGTTATTAGGCATATGCATTCAAGTTCAATAATGTAAAAGTAGAAGAGAATATAAATTCCTTTGTTATAAAAGTGTTCGTGGAATTGTGATCTAGATAGAGTGGGATGTGGGGGAGGTGAAGAATAGTATTTCTTGCATTTTTGATATAATAAAAAATGAATGTTACTGACTTATGCCATGAAATATAGATGTTGTTATAACTTTGATATAATGTAGAATAATGCTAAGGATATTGGAGTCTGTTCTCAGCACTGTGTGGTGTTGGAGGACAGGTTTAGCTATTATGGGAGTTTTGTTGTTATGCTCACTCCCAGCTTAATCTACTTAAGTCAAGGTTCATTCTAATGAGACTTCTCTTCTATGTAAACACTGCTAGAGGGTGTGGCACTTACAGAAGTACCTTGATTGAATAACTTCTGACTTATACATCTACTAAGACTTCTATGTTTTCTAGATTGGACACAGCTCCTCTTTATACCCACTGCACCCAGCGTGGGACAGTTAGAATTTACCAGGAGACTACTACCCTGGCTACGCTGAGACTGTAGGAAGACTATAGGAAGGATCATACTAGTTTGCTCTAAAAAGGCGAGTGTGACCCTTTCAGTACACGAGAACAAGATACTCAGAATCACCCTGGTGCAGATAATAATAAGAAGGACCTTGTGGGTACCATCTAGATTACATGAAGCTCATGAAGTTAAGATGTATTACTTTATATCAGCCCCTCTCTCCAGTGTTTTACATAAGAGATAATCTCCTTAGTCCTTGGCATAACCTTTGTTTATACCTGCAATAAGGTGTGTCACTATACTCTGTTTAGAGTTCTTTGTTGACATGCCCCTCCCGGTTGGATTACTTTGGTGTATATAAGGGGCTGACTTGAGGCCCCTTCACCTTTGCCTTTTGGGCTTTTTAGCTTTCGGCTTTTTGCTCCTCAGCCTTTGGGCTTTTGGCTTTTTTTGTTCCTTGGCCTTTTTGCTCCTTCTTCTGGGTAGGACTCAGCTCGGGTGAGATCCTCTCTCTTTGGTGGGAGATTTAGGCTCTTTTGTATGGTCTAAGTTCGGACCAGAGCTAAAGTTTGATCATTATATTGGAGTGCTGTGGAAGAGCTTTTGTACTATTAAAAGCCATTTTTGGAACTGCACCGACTCGTGAGTTTTCATCTGTTCTCCCGGCATCCTCGGAGGTAGAAGAGAACTTCTGTCCTAACACTATCGGGGACCCCGCAGCCTTTCCCCGACAGTGTGGTACTAAGAATGCTGGAGCCAGTGACTCAGTCCTTAGCACTGCATGGTGCTAAGGATGCTGGAGCAGAGGCTCGGTCCTCAGCACTGTGTGGTGCTAAGAATGCTGCAGCCAGGGTCTCAGCACTGCTGGGGGCAGCCACAAAATAGAAATTATACTTCAGGGTCTTACCAGTGCTATTCATGATGTAACTGGGACAATCCCATTGGCATCATGCAAAGTTCAAAAATGAAAGCCTTCTTTCCACAGCCAACCTCATTTTCCAAGGGAACCCCCAGACTTGTGCGGTGTTTCTTTATGTGTTTCTTTATGTACCACCTGTGCACAAGGACACACATACAGATGTATGCAGAAGTATGTAATATCCACCCATCCACAGCTGGTAATATGTGTTTAATATATGTATTCAACAATGCTGCTACCAGCTCTCCCTGTGCCCAGCCGATCACAAGGCACCCAGGAGGGATTGTGGTTCTAGCCCTGACCCGTTACCCCAGCAGAGTCTCACAAGAAGCCAGACGACCCCCCAACTCTGAGAGCTGCCATTTTCCACATCCGGACTCCCTCTCGTCAGAACTCCACCCAGCAGAAGAGCTGACCACAGCCCGGCTTGTGAGGCTGCTTGCAGCCATGCAGTTCATCAATAAATGCTGGTGGTCAGAGGTGACTACAAGAGTATGCCACCAGCATGGCAGAGCCTGGCAAGATACCCGTGTTGTATTTGATATGCCAAATACCAGTAGCAATTATAGACCTCATTCCCATGACCTGGACGGAATGGTTTGAGGCTCTTTATGTTTCTGGAGCAAGCAGATGCCCTTGGGCTCTACTAGCATGAGACAGGACATATGGAGATGTTACTGGTGCCCGCTCAAGCAAATCGATGATGAACGGGAAGACAGTGATACAGTGAGACAGTGATAATGTAGAAAAGGGCACTTGTATATTTTGATATATTGAGCAGATAGAAAATTACAATTAATCCATTATGTGATTCATTAAAATTTTGTCCATATTTTAATTTAAATATTTAAAAATAATTTGGCAAATAAAATCTAGTATTTTTCAAAAGTATGGTATTAGCTAGAGTAATAGTACAATGCGTAGGGGCTTTTCCTTATACGTGGTTTATCTTGGTTTAATCCCTGGCACTGCTTTGGTCCTTCCAAGTCCCACCAGGAGTGAGTAAGCTCTGAGCATTGTCAGAGTTGACAAAAGTGACCAAGTAAGCAAGAAAGCTTTGTTAACTGTTTTCTGTAGGCACTGATGAGTAAATGTCATCACTTTATTTATGTAAATGGATGAGTAGTGGATGAGTAGTGAAGGACTCACATTCAGTCTCTTCCCTTGCAGTGTGGACCAGGGCAAATATGCTGATACTGTGGCTAAAATGATGACTTAGGGTTGGAGGAATACTACAGCACATAGATTTGCCTTGCACATCCTCAACCCAAGTTTGGACCTTAGCACTCTATATGGTCCCCAGATGTGCTCCCTGAGTGCAGAGCCAGGAGTTATCCCTGAGCACTGCTACATGTGGTATAAAAAATTGATTTATGGATAATTATCACAGCAAAATAATTAATTACAATTTACTAAATCTGCAAAAAGGATCTCATAAAATGCAATCCTTTTGTCATAGGTCAAGCAGAAAAGCAGAGATTAGTAACACTAAGAACACTTAGAAGAGAAAAAGTAGACTGATGCAAGGAATTTTTTATGTGGTGATAGAATTTTTGAGAATTCAAACAGCTGAGACACTGCACAGCTTACCAGCAGGAAAGATCAAGAATTGACCAAAGTTTATCTCAGAATGTATTTCAGGGAATCTCTCCCATCAATGGTGGATTTCCAACTTTATACTATGCAAACAGACAAAATTTCCTTGGGAATGGTATACTCTCCAGACTTATTCAAACCATGTTGGAAAATAATGTTATTCTAGAACAGGTTAGTAATATTTTCTTTAGTTCTGCTTTTTATAATATTTAGTCAACAGCATTTCTATGGAGTTGGCCCATATCAAATGTTTAGGCTGATGGTTTTGCACAATTAGGACTCAGTATAATACTTGTTTTTGTTCTTATAATTATCAGTTTTGTCATCTCTGAGAGATTTATAAAGGATATCACCATCAACTATATGAAAAAAAACACAGATGTGGTGATTCCTCCCATATTCCCACTTAATTCTCCAGTTTAACTAATTTACAACAATATTAGATATTTAAAGCTTATTGCATATCAATTTAATAAAATGGATTTTGAAATGTATAATATCTTTACCAGTGATAATATTAATCCTTAATATTTAACTTCAGTGCTTGAAATCTAAATCTCTGTTAGATTTATAAGCTATAATGTACTTGGTGGCAAGTCCTTGGAGGAGAAATAAAAATGAAAGCTACCTGATTTGGGAGTAAAGGACGTGAACAAATTACTCTCATCTGAGAAACAGTTTGACACTTGGGCACTGATGAAAAGAAGTATCATGGGTAAAGTAACGCATCACGATCTGACTGTTATAAGATCAAATTAACAAAGAATTAGTCTTCGGTCCTCACATAGAAATTGTGCACATGGCACTGTGCCTGAGAACCTCCCGAGGTACAATTTAATGAGCAGTAACCTCACATTTCTGATATGCCTAAACTGGCGCACTGTTACCACTCTCTATCTACCTCAGCGCCTGATGGAGATGCCTGCAATTGAACAATTGAAGAGGGAAAAGTCTGTAATAAAGATGGCCCTTCACATTATGTGACTGTCTACTGGCAGTGAATATCTACGTTATTTTTCTACTCCAGGATGAAGCCTTTGGACAGGGAAGAGGAAAAATCTAAGTGCAGAGAACTCCATTTGTCACTTTCTGTAAAGTTCATTTTATGTAGAGAGTTCACAGTTCAGCCTAACCATAGATGTACAGAAAAATGATGTAGCACTAATGCTATAAAAGTCACTTGATATTTGTAGATTGTGATGCTATATTCAAATCATATTATATATTTGCTAGACTTACCGCATTATCCTAATATCCTTTTCATGTGTTGTAAATTATGTTTTTTACTCAAAATGAAACTTCTTTTTCTTTTTTGTAAATTATACTTAAACAACGTAGCTACAATAGCATTAAAGTTTATGGTGATGATGTACAAAATTACTGCTTATTCATAACCACCAAAATATCTGTAATAACCCTGCACTAGTGTGTTTGAAAAATAAGAATAAAAACATGTTATAGTTTAGGTCACATGCTTGCAATACTGTTAACATTTTGGTTTTCCTTATATAATTGCTTCACCTTGCAACCAACAAAATGCCTAAGACCCTCTACCAATGTTTCTAAACTATTTCTAATTCACCTCATCATTCCCTCTCACTGTCTCAACCCCTTATTTAATATTATCAGTCCTGTAATCTAAAACCAAGTGCTTGTTATTACGTAATACTGTTTTTTGTTTTGTTTCATAGATGAGATTTGTCCTCCCCCCTGACTTATTCCACTTAATGTGATATTCTGTGATATTCTCAAGTTTCTTCTGAGCTGGAATCAACTGTTAGAGTTCACCTTTTATAGTAGCTACATAATATTCCATTGTATATATATATGCCGCAGCTTCTTTATCCATTCATCTGTCACTGCACATTTAGTTGTTTCTTTATGTTCACTATTGAACTAAGTGCTGCAGTGAACATTGGTTTGCATAGATCTTTTGCAAATTACTTATTTTTGTGTCTTGATTGTACATACTTAGGAATAGAATTGCAGGGTCGGATTAAAGCTGTCTTGTATCTCTGGGAAATCTCCACATATTTTTTCATAGAAGCTGAACCAGACAACATTCTTCCCAACAACTAAAGATACGATTGATGTATAATTGAAATGATGTTATACTGATAAGGCCATAGTCCAATACCACTTCTTGCCTTATTAGGAGAAGAAACATTAGTACACTGCAGGAGTTGTAATGTGAGGATAGAGGATAGAGGCAGCAATGTATCTCTTAGTTAGGGAACATTAAGGATTGCCAGACATAATCAGATGATAGAACAGGAAGAAATTCTCTAGACCAGTTCTCCTCAATTTTTTCTTTTTTATCTATATCCCACCACTGCCTTTGGGCATAGAGGATCTCTTCTGAGAAGTCTGCTAAAAGTCAAATGGATGCTCCTTTGTATACAATTTCTTTCTTTGATCTTGCTGCCTGAAGAATTATGTAATGGATGTCTATGGCATCCATTACTTTGACTAGGTTGTGTCTTGGAGTCTTTCTATTGGTGTCTTTTCTTGCTGGTACCCTTCGGGCTTCTTGGATCTGGATGCCTTCATCCTTTAACTCGGGAACTTTTCAGCAAGAATGTTTTTAACTGTTTTAATTTCCTTGGGGTTACTTTCCTGACCCTCTGGGACTCCGATGATTCTTATTTTGTTCCGCCTGGATTCATCCCATTGTTCTCTGTTCCATTACTATCCATTTTCCGGTCTTCTTCCATTTTATGTAGATCCCTGAGTGCCTTCTGCAGCTCATTTTCAGCCTCACTGATTCTCTCTTGCACTGCTGTTATCCTACTGTTGAGAGCCCCTATTGTGTTTTTCATTTCATCTACTGAGTTTTTAAGTGATGATATCTATTTGCCTGTTTCTCATTTCTGCTCTCATTTCCTCCCATAATTTATTGACTGCCCTTTCCACTGCTTCGTTTATGTTATCCTGTATTTTATTGGAAATCTGTTCCATTTTTTTTGTTGAGCTCATTAAAGAACCTAACCATTTGTTCTCTGAATTCTTTGTCAGAGAGATTATGCACATCTGCATTCTTTCTCGAGTCTTCAGGATTGATTTCTTCATCTGTTCTTCACACTGGGGATCTGTGTTGTTTCCCTCTGGTGTTGCAGTGTTCAGGGATAGATTCCTCTAGAGTATTGTTTCTTTTTTATCGAAGATATTACCTTCCCTTGGTGTTGAATTTTCTTGTTTTTGTATTAGTATGTGGCCAGGTGAGCAGCCAGCCTCCCTGCCAGCCACACCCCCTCAGGGAGAATACCTGAGACAGAGACAGGCCCGTTTGAGAGTTCAAAATGTCCATTTACTTCGCTCCACTGGGACTTCTGGGGGCTGTAGTTCTGCCTTTTGCCAAGGCCTGGGGCTCTACCACTACCCCAGGCATCTGCCTGGTCAGCCACACCCCTCAATTTTTTCTAACTGTGGCCATTTTTTAACCTTTTCCTTCTGTGGTCTACCTCCCCATCCTACCAGTTGTCCCTATTGGAGTCTCCTGGAGATCCACAGGGACACATATGCCCCCAGTTGAGAAATGCTACTCTTGAACCACCAGAGAGAGCATGATGCTTCCAACCTCTTGACTTCAGACTAGTCGACTTTTAGAGCTGTTATCTTCTTAATTGGCCCTACAAGTAGGGCATATATATATTTATTTGTATTTCTGTCTTAAAACTTTCTCTGTCTTAACTTGTTTCCTTAATACCACTCAATACCTAACCATATAGTATGTTCTAAGGACTGTCTAACAAGATAGGGGTGTTTTCTATTTACTATCACTGTATAAATATTTTCTTGTTCAGCATTTCTTATTGTCATGCATCTCTATTTCCAAATTAAAATTAATCTTTCTAGATATAATTCATAAAACATAATTTTATGATAATTTTGGAAATACTATCTACAACTGTTTTTACCCTTTTTACATCTGCAAACTATGAACCTATAGATATGTGGTTGAAAACCATTCTGTTTGTGTGATATAAAAAGATTTATATGCCGAACATTTTTGATAGACCACATTGAGATGGACATGAGACCAAGGACAGATTTGACTGTGCTTATTTGTATGTTTGCATTCTGAGTTAGCACAGAACAGATATCTGGGCTGGCTCTCTTATAAAGGAGAAAAAAGAAAGGAAAGACCTTTAAGCACATAAAGGTGAGGAGATAAAGTTTGTGCACAGACATAATAGAAAAGGTTTCTTCAGAGAAGCCAATGTTTCATTAATATCTCAAATCTCCACCCCTGGTATAATTTTTAATAATGAATGGGTTTCACATGTATCACTTGTCTTCCTGTTGATCATTCGATTTGCTCGAGCAGGCACCAGTAAAATCTCCATACATCCTGTCACATGCTAGTGAAACCCAATTGCATCTGCTCACTCCAGGAACATAAAGAGCCTCAAACCATTCCATCAGGTCATGGGAATGAGGGCTATAATTGTTACTGGTATTTGGCATATCAAATTCGACATGGGCAGCTTGCCAGGCTTGCCATGAGGGTGGGATACTCTTGTCACCTCTAATCTAGAGCATTTATTGATGAACTCCACAGCCACTTTGTGGCTGTGCGAGTTGGGCTGTGATCAGCTCTTCTGCTGGGTGGAGCTCTGGCAAGTGGGGAGTCCGAATGTGGAAAATGGCGGCCCTTATGGTGTGGGGGGTTCCTCTGGCTTCTTACAAGGCTCTGCTGGGGTGGCAGGCCAGAACTAGAACCTGCCTTTCCTCCCGGGCACCTTCCCTGCCAGAGCAAAAGTCCAGCAGGTAGGGCGTTTGCCTTGCACACAGCTGCCCCAGGTTTGATCCCTGGCATCCCATATGGTCCCTCAAGCACCATCAGGAGTAACATATGAGCATTGTCAGGTGTGACCCTTCCAAAAAATGTAGAATGGAATCTTCTTTCCTTTATCTTTGGACTGGCTTTATAGCTCAGCGGTTACTTCATGATAGCTTGCACTTAAATGAGTTTAATAGCTGAAAATGTTCAGTGCCCTGGTCCATCTTCAAACAAGTTGGTTCAAGTCTTGTTCCTTCTGAATGGTTAAATATGTTCTCAAGGCATTTTTAAGGAGATAGCGTTCTCAAAGATATAGCTTATAGTATAGGTGATAAGCCATATCTTTTGTAATATGATAAACAAAACACCAGACTTTCTGGTTGCAGAAAGGTGGTAGGGCCCCAAACAAAGTCTTTATTCTATATCAAAAAGTTTCAAGAAAAATTGATCACTTGATCACTTGACTTCCCATAGATCATCAATTACTCCAGCGGGCACCAGTAACATCTCAATATGTCCTGGCACGTATGAGATAGCCCCAGGGCATCTGCTCGCTCAAGGAACATAAAGAGCCTCAAACCATTGGGAATGAGGTCTATAATTTTTACTGGTATTTGGCATATCAAATACAACACGGGTAGCTTGCCAGACTCTGCCATGCGGGTGGCATACTATTGTAGTCACCTCAAAAACCAAGACATCGGCTTTATTCGAGCTCCCCAAGTTTCATTCCACTCCCTGGGGTGTTGCCTCCAATCCTACAGCCTTCCCCAAGGGGAGATGAACCAGCACCCCAAAGCTTCAAGCCCTTCAGGGGCCCTCTCCCGCCCACCCTGCCCTGCGCCCTCGGGCAGAGCCGACAGAGGTCACCTGTTCCCTCCCATCCCTGCAGGAGCGTTCTCATGACTCAAGGTGTCTGGGTTCTCCCCACCTCCTCGCTTGCTGGAGAATCTCCCGCCCCCTTCGCACAGGCAGCAATCAGGCCCCGGGCTTTGTAACCGACTCCCGCCGGTTGCTCCTGCCTCCATAGACTCTCCTCGCGGTAAGAGGGTTCCCGAGCCCTCACTTGCTTTCCCGCCGTGCAGCCCGGCCTGGACACCTGCGGCCACCGCAGATCTGGAGGAGGGAGAAACGGCCAGAGAGAAGGAGGAGCTTCGGGCCGACTCACCTCGCCCAGTGCCTGCAGGCTCCTCACAGCACCCACTACGGCCTGGTGCTCCAAGTCCAGGTCGGCTGCCAGCTCCGCGCTGTCCAGCCGGCCATCCAATTTTTCTGGACAGAAAAAATTGCAATAAAGATTATTCATTTTGCCTGGGTTTTTTTTTTTTACTCATTCCCACATTTCCTAATTTTCCTCTGACCTGCAATTCTCAAATGTAACCTTCATATTTCACTTGAAGGTTACAGACTCAAACTTTAATTGCTGATTAAGCATCTCTATTGACATAGTAGCATCATTAAAAATGTACTATATTCATATTGCAATTTGGAGGTGTTTAAAAGAGTTTGCCTCCCGCTCGACAAGCCTGGCAAGCTTCTCGTGTTGTATATGATATGCCAAATACCAGTAGCAATTATAGACCTCATTTCCATGACCTGATGGAATGGTTTGAGGCTCTTTATGTTCCTGTAGCAAGCCGATGCCCCTGGCTCTACTGGCATGAGACAGGACATATGGAGATATTACTGGTGCCCGCTCTAGCAAATAGATGATCAACGGGAAGATCGTGGATCGTGATTCATATTGCAAATATCAAAACTTTTAAAATGAACTAGCTTCAGATCATCTCCTAGATTTTTGTTTTTACAAGGGCAGGGTTACAATAGGCTGTGCTACTCCTGGGTCTGTGTTCTAAGATCACTTCCAATGCAACCCCAGAAACGCTTTTTAGTAGAAATTTGACAATTTTCAAAAATGTTAAGTCAGAGAATATTGTTATCTGTTTACTTGAAGAGGCTCCAAATAGCAACAAGCAGCTAAATTAAAAAATATTCTAATTCCACCACTTGTTAGAATTTCACAAACACTTCATCTTTGGAACTTTAAGATTGCATTCACTAAGGTGTCTGCTCCTGTCTGATCTTCATGCAAAAATGTGTATTTAAGTGCTAGAGTAGATTCCTAGTGGTATTACAGTATGTGTGTATATCTACAAGTGTGAGTGTGTCTGTGTGTGTTTGGGTAGTAAGAGGGGGTCGCACACGGTGTGATTCGGAGGTTACTCTATGACTGCTGCTCCCACTGTGTGTTCAGGATCAAACATGTGATGTCTTGGATCAAACTGGTGACCTTGCATGCAAAGTATGACCTCTAGTTCTATGGCTATTTTCTCACAACCCATTATTGACATTTTACATAATGTGTCTGTATATGCTGATAATGAAATATTTGTCTTAACAATTTGAAAATGTTAATTCTGCTTCTTTCAGGATAATAGAAATTACACCCATATAAATAAATTACATCCAGTGACAATTGCAGTTTCTAAGTAGGGACATTGAAATTGGATTTCTTTTTTGTTTTCAAAATATAGAATTGAAACTGTGTGATATTTTCCTTTTTTCTCATTTTGTTTCATTTATTTATTGTCTTTTATGGTGCAGGGGCTTGAATCCAAGAACTCACACATACAAGTGCCCTGCTGCTGAGCTATATCCTTGACCCTGTAAGTTTTATTTCTTGTTACATATTTTTTCATTTATTTTTTATAAGTATTTTATTATACCACCGTGAGATATACAGTTACAAAGATGTTCACACTTGGGTTTCGGTCATACCATCCCTCCACCAGTGCCCATCTCCGATCACCAATGTCCCTGGTATTAGTACTTTCAACAATTGTTAGCACATTGCTCCATTTTCTGTCTTACCTAGCTTCTGACCCCCACACGTTTGTGATAATTTCCACCTGTGACAAAACCTCCTGATACATGTTTCACTTGGTATCATAATATATACATATATATTTATGTCATGCAAATAAATGCAGTCATTCTAAATCTGTTTCTCTCCTTCTGACTAATTTCACTCAACATGATCTTCTCCAGGTCTATCCATTTATAGGCAAATTTCATAACTTAATTTTTCTGAACAGCTGCATAATATTCCATTGTGTAGATGTACCAAAGCCTCTTTATCCAGTCACCGATTCTTGGGCACTCTGGTTGTTTCCAGATTCTGGCTATTGTGAATTATGCTGCTATGAACATAAAAGTAGGGATGGTGTTTCCGCTGCATATTTTTGGCTTCCCAGAGTATATTCCCAGGAGTGGTATGGCTGGATCAAATGGAAGTTCAATTTCTAGTCTTTGGAGGAATGTTCATATTGTTTTCCAGAAAGGCTGTACCAGCTGGCATCCCCACCAACAATGTATGAGTGTCCCCTTTTCCCCACATCCACGCCAGCACTTCTTGTTGTTGCTCTTTTGGATATGTGCCAGTCTCTGTGATGTAAAATGATATCTCATTGTTGTTTTGATTTGCATCTCTCTGATGATTAGTGATGATGAGCATTTTTAATATGGTTTTTGACCATTCGAATTTCTTCCTTATTGAAGTTTCTGTTCATATCTTCTCCCCAATTTTTGGTGGGGTTGTTTGTTTATTTCTTGTAAAGTTTTACAAGTGCCTGATATATCCTGGATATTAACCCCTTATCAGATGGATATTGGGTGAATATTCTTTCCATTCTGTGGACTGCCTTTGTATCTTAGTCTTTTGAGGTGCAAGCTTTTTAGTTTCATGTAGTCCCATATGTTTATCTTTTCTTCTAGTTGCTTTGTTAGTGATGTTTCACCTTTGAATATGCCTTTAGCTTCAATGTCGTGGAGGGTTTTTCCTATATTTTCTTCAACGTACTTTATGGACTCAAGTCTGATATTGAGATCTTTAATCCTACATGTTGCTGCCCAGTTTTCCCAACGCCACTTGTTGAAGAGGCTTTCCTTACTCTATTTTGAAATCTTTGCACCTTTATCAAAGATTAAGTGATCATGTGTTTGAGGTTGGGTGTCAGGATACTCAATTCTATTCTATAGGTCCACAGGTCTGTTTTTATTCCAATACCATGCTGTTTTAATTACTACTGCCTTGTAGTACAGTTTGAAGTTGGGAAAGGTGATGCCTCCCATCTTCCTTCTTTTTCCCGAGGATTGCTTTAGCTATCCTTGGGGGTTTATTGTTCCATACGAATTTCAGGAGTGCTTTGTCAATTTGCTGTGAAGAATGTCATGGGTATCCTTATAGGGACCACATTGAACCTGTACAGAGCTCTAGGGAGTATTACCATTTTGACAAATTTGATTCTCCCCATCCATGAGCAGGGACTGTGTTTCCATTTCCTCGTGTCCTCTTTTATCTCTTGGAATAGTATTTTGTAGTTTTCTTTGTATAGGTCCTTTGCACACTTGGTTAAGTTGATTCCTAGATATGATTTTCTGTGGCACAATTGTGAATGGAATTGTTTCCTTAATATCCCTGTCTTCTCTTTCATTATTTGTATATAGGAAAGCCACCGACTTTGGGGTGTTGATTTTGTATTCTGCCACTCTACTATATGTGTCTATTGTTTCTAGGAGTTTTTTGGTAGAGAGTTTAGGGTTCTCTAGGTATAATATCATGTCATCTGTGGAATAATGATAGCTTGACTTCTTCCTTGCCTATCTGGATGCCCTTGATGTTCTTCTCTTCTCTGATTGTTATGTCAAGTACTTCAGTACTATATTGAATAAAAGAGGTGAGAGTGGGAAACCTTGTCTTGTCCCTGATCTCAGGGGAAGGCTTTCAGTTCTTCCCCATTGAGAATGATGCTTGCTGTGGGCTTTTGGTTGATGGCTGTAACTATCTTGAGGAAAGTTCCTTCAGTTCCCATTCTCTGGAGGGTTTTAATCATGAATGGGTGCTGGTTCTTGTCAAATGCTTTCTCTGCATCTATTGCTAGGATCATATGGCTTTTACTTTTTCTCTTATTGATATGCTGTATTATGTTAATTGACTCAAATGTTAAACCATCCTTGCATTCCAGGAATGAATCCTACTTGGTCATAATGTATAATCTTCTTGATGAGTCTTTGGATTCTGTTTGCTAGTATTTTGTTGAAGATCTTAGAATCCGTGTTCATCAGGGAGATTGGTCTGTAGTTTTCTTTCTTTGCTTTGTCTCTCCCTGCTTTGGGTATCAGGGTGATATGTGCCTCGTAGAAGCTGTTTGGGAGTGTTTCTGTTTCTTCTCTTTCCTGGAAGAGCTTGAAAAGGACTGGCAGTAGGTCCTCCTTAAAGGTTTAGTAGAGTTCACTAGTGAATCTGTCTGGACCTGGGCTTTTGTGTTTGGGCAAACTTTTAATTACTGTTTTAATGTTCTCCATGGTGATAGGCTTATTAATTGTGGTTTGTCGATCTTGTTTATTTTTTTCAAAGAACCAGCTCTTGGTTTCATTAATCTTTTGGATTGTTTTTGAGTTTCCAACTCATTGATTTCCTCTCTAAGTTTTATTATTTCATTTTTTCTGCCTGGGTTGGGTTCCCTTTGTTGGTCTTTTTCTAATATCTTCAGCTCTGTAGTCAGGTTATTTATGTGGGCCATTTCTTCTTTCCTGATGAATGCTTGCAGAGCTATAAACTTTCCTCTTAACACGGCTTTTGCCATGTCCCACAAGTTCTTATAGTTGGTGTCTTCCTTTTCATTTTTTTCCAGGAATCTTTGTATTTCCTGTTTGATTTCTTCTATAACTCATTGGTTGCTCAGCAGTGAGCTGTTCAGTTTCCAGGTGTTTGGTTTGACTCCCTGTTTCTGTGTACTGTTAACTTCCATTTTCAGTGCATCATGGTCTGAAAAGATAGTTGACACAATTTCTATCTCTTTTATTTTATTGAGGTATGCTCTGTGGCTCAGCATGTGGTCTATCTTGGAGAATGTTCCATGTGCACTGGAGAAAAATGTGTATTCACCTTTTTTTTGCATGAAAAGCCCTGTATATATCTCCTAGCTCTCTTTCTTCCATTTCTTCCTTCAGAGTCAAAATTTCCTTGGTGAGTTTCAGTCTTGTTGATCTGTCCATAGTTGATAGAGCAGTGTTGAAGTCTCCAACTATTATCGTGCTACTGTTAATGTCTTCTTTGAGGTCTCTTAGCAGTTGTTTTAAATATTTTACTGGACCCTCATTGGGTGCATATATGTTTAGTAGTACAATTTCTTCCTGGTATACATACCCCTTAATTAATAAGAAATGGCCTTCGTTGTCCCTTCTAACCTTGTTCAGCCTGGAAGCCTATATTATCCGATACTAGTATGGTCATGCCGGGCTAGGAATTGTTTGAGTGAAGGATTGTTTTCCAGCCTTTCACTTTGGGCCTGTCTTTGCCCCGATTGTTGAGGTGTGTTTCTTGAAGGCAGCAGTATGTCAGATTCAATTTTTTTGATCCATTTTACCACTCTGTGTCTCTTAACTGGCGCATTTAGACCATTGATATTGAGAGATATTATTGTCATGGGATTTTGTGCCATCTTCCTGTATAGGTTTGTTGTTCTTTGGGGGTTTGTCTCGTCTTAGAGTAGCTCTTCCATTCCTTTTTTTAAGGTTGGTTTTGAGTTCACAAAGTTCCTAAGCTGTTGTTTATCCAAGAAGCTATGTATCTGTCCTTCAAATCTGAGTGAGAGTTTAGGCGGATAAAGAATTCTTGCTGAGACATTCATTTCATTTACTATATCCCACCACTGCCTTCGGGCTTGGAGTGTCTCTCTGAGAAATCTGCTGATAGTCGAATGGATGCTCCTTTGTATACAATTTCCTTCTTTGATCTTGCTGCCTGAAGAAATATGTCCCTGATAAACATGACAACCCTTTACTGTATGTTCTGTAATCCATGGTCTGGAAGGGAAGGAAAAGAGAAAGAAAAAGGGAAAGAACTAAAGAACCTGCCATAGAGGCTGACTGGGGAGGGGGGAGGGAATCTGACACGTTGGTGGTGGGAGATGGTCACTGGTGGAGGGATGGGTGCTGGAACACTGTATGACCAAAACCTAAATATGAACTTTTTAATTGTATATCTTTGTAATTATATGTCTCACGGCGGTATAATAAAATACTTTAAAACTAGAATTATGTTTCTGTCTAAGGAATCCATTACTTTGACTAGGATGTGTCTTGGGGTCTTTCTATTGGGGTCTCTTCTTGCTGCTACCCTTCAGGCTTCTTGGATCTGGATGCCTTCTTCCTTTAACTCAGGGAACTATTCAGCAAGGAAGTTTTTAACTGTTTTAATTTCCTTGGGGTTACTTTCCTGTCCCTCTGGGACACTGATGATTCTTATGTTGTTCTGCCTGAATTCATCCCAATGTTCTCTGTTCCACTGTTGATCCATTTTCTGGTCCTATTCCATCTTATGTAGTTGCCTGAGTGCTTTCTGCAGCTCATCCTCAATCTCACTGATTCTCTCTTCTGCTGCTGTCATCCTACTATTGAGAGCCCCTAATTTGTTTTTCATTTCATCTACTGAGTTCTTTAATGATGATATTTCTATTTGCATTGTTCTCATTTCTGCTCTCATTTCCTCCCATAATTTATTGACTGCCCATTCCAGTGCTTCATTTATGTCTTCCGTATTTTATTGGATATCTGTTCCATTTTTTCCTTGAGCTCGTGAAGGATCCTAACCGCTTTCTTCTCTGAATTCTTTGTCAGAGAGATTTTGCATATCTGCATTATTTTCGAGACTTCAGGGTTGGTTTCTTCATCTGTTCTTCGAACTGGGGATCTGCATTGTTTTCCCATGGTGCTGCAGTGTTCGGGGATGGATTCCCTCCGGGGTACTGTTTCTTTTTCTTGAAGGTATTACCTTCCCTTGGTATTGAATTTCCTTGTTTTTTTATTAATATGTGGCCATGTTAGCAGCCACCTGCCTGGCCAGCCACGCCCCAGGGAAGGTACCTGGGGTGAAGCAGACCAGGGTGAGAGTTCAAAATGTCCGCTTACTTCCACTTCCCCTCGGACTTTTGGGGACTGTAGTTTCTACCTTCTGCCAGGGCCTGGGGCTCTACCACCTCGATATTTTCAAAATATTAACACAATTCTGTCACACAGTTGAATACTATTTACAAAAAGTAACAGGTAATAAAAATGCCATGTATCTTTATAGCAGATTTTTTTTATCGATGTTTCTTAAAGTAAAAGCAGTATTTCGCTCACAGGCAGCTTATAATTATTTCGGGTCCAAACTTTTAGAGCCAACAGAATAACTTTTAACATATAATTTAGATATTATGAACTTAGTTTACACATTTGCCTGGATAAAATACAATTATAAATAAAAGCATATATTAAATTAAGTTTATAGACCACATAATAAAACTCTGGAATCTAAAGTAGACTGCTAGGGGTTCACACTATTAAATAATATATATATATATATATATATATATATATATATATATACATCATTACATTTTTAAGATGTACTTAAAGGAAGTACATCTTGTTTTGCATTTAATATTTCTTATTTCTGTTTGATGTAAGTTTTAAATGATCCTATTAATTAAAAAAATTATCTCATGACCTGAAAGGCTAAATAGTGCAAACATAATAATAATTTATGTTCTCTCACTCTCGTTCACTTATGATCTTCATAAATTTATAATTTCCTGGCTATTTAATTGTTGTGAACATATATAATCATTTGTAAAAATTTCACACAACAGAAGTCTTACAAAAAAGGACTTTCTATTTTATTTATTTGTTTTGCTTTTTAGGCAACCGCCAAGTGCTGTTCATGGGTTACTCATGGCTCTGCCTTCAGCAATTCCTTATAGACTGCTTAGGATGAAATCTGGTTGGCTGCATGCAAAGCAAATGCTCGGTCCAGTGTACTATTTATCTGACCTTGAAAATGGCATTGATTTGAAATATTTTTGTTTTATTATAGATTTTAACTTGAAGGAATATAGTCAATGTATTCACTAAGGAGGATTTGCCTCTGCTGCCTTGGGAGCTGCTGAGAAGGCAAGGACTGACAAAGTCTGCACGGTGCCCCTGGACTGTACGGACCTTGAACCCTACCAGTCCCACAGAGTGTGTTTGAGCCCCAGGCACCCCTCAGAACCACTAACTTCCAGGGTGAAAAGCTGGAACTTTCACCAACGGGGCCAAGGTGCACTGAGCCTCGGACTTCCCGCCGACCACATCCTTCCAGCTCACGCTGATGCTCCTCAACCCCTTTACCAGGTATGTTTGAGCCCAGGCAACCCACAGAACCACCACTGACATCCCCTAACTCAAAACTACTCACTATTTATCTTACCTGAGACACCAGAGAACATTTGTCCCTACATTCCTTGCCACCCATCCCAAATTCTGCAAACTACCTAGGCACCTACTAACTGTGCAATCTAACTACCCAAGAACACACATTTGCAACCTGCAATAGTCATTATGGTAAAGCAACGCAGAATTCATCAAGCTCAGTGAGTGAAGTCACTATACCAGATTAACCAAGCAAAATTGATGAACAATATAACCTCTCCGATAAGGAATTTCAGAAGGAACTGTTAAGGATGCATAAGGAAATCAAAGAAGCAATGGAATACAAAGTCAATAAAATACAAGAGAACATGAGAGCAGAAATGAGTTAATTGCAGACCAAAATACAAGCAGAAATGGCAGATATTAAAAATGTGGTAAGTGAAATATAAAACACACTGAAAGGCCCTGCAAAGCAGAGTAACAATTGCTGAAGAAAAAATTAGTGATCTCGAGGACGAGGTCCAAAGATTCTCTAGAAAACAGCAGAAGATGGAAAAAAAGACTCACAATTAATGAACAGACTACAAGAGATAATCAACATGAAGCCAAAAGGAACAACATACGGATCATTGGGGTCCCAGAAGGGCAAGAAGAAAGCCCTGATGAAGAAGAAACTGTCAAAACCATCATTGCTGAGAAGTTCCCTGAAAGGAAGAATGCTTGCTCCCACATTCAGGAGGCCTGTAGGGTACCATCTAAAAGAAGCCCCAAAAAGAATACTCCAAGACATATCCTAATTAGAATGACAAAAGCTATAGAGAGAGAATACTGAAAGCATCAAGATCAAAGAAGGAAATCACATACAAAGGAGAATCCCTAAGATTTACAGCAGACTTTTACAATGAAACACTCTGAGCCCAAAAAACAATGGTGGAATATTGTTAAAAGGCTCAATGAACTGAAGGCCTCACAAAGAATTTTTTACCTGGCTAGACATACATTCAGATGTGAAGGAAAGATATACAACTTCATTTATAAACAGCAACTCAGGAACTTCATAGACTCCAAACCAACTTTAAAAGAAGGACTGACGGGTCTACTGTAAAATAACACAGAACGCAAAAACACAACAAGTGTAAACAGAAAGACAGCACAAAATCTGATGATAATAATCTTTCTCAACGTCAACAATCTAAATGCACCAATTCAGAGACACAGAGTGGCAAAATGGATTAAAAAACTCAATCCAACATTATGTTGTCTACAAGAAACACATCTGAATAATCAGAGCAAACACAGACTCAAAGTCAAAGACTAGAAGACTATTCTCCATGCAAACAACTCCTCCAAAAGGCCAGTGTGGCTATACTAGTATTTGGCAATATAGACTTCAGGCTGATAAAGGTTAGAAGGGACAATGAAGGCCATTTCTTAATAATTAAGGGGTATGTATATCAGGAAGAAATCACGCTACTAAACATATATGCACTCCACAAGGGGCCAGCAAAATATTTAAAACAACTGCTAATAGACCTCAAAGAAAGTAACAGTAGCACAATAATAGTTGGAGACTTCAAAACTGCTTAATCAACTATGGGTACATCCACAAGACTGAAACTCACCAGGGAAATACTGGCCCTGAAGGAAGAAATGAAAGAAAGAGAGCTGGTTTATATCTACAAGGCTTTTAATCCCCAAAAAGCTGAATACACATTTTCTCCAGTGCACCTGGAACTTTCTCCAAGATAGACCACATTGAGCAACAAAGCATACCTCAATAAAATAAAAAAGATAGAAATTGTGTCAACTATCTTTCAGACCATGCAGACTATAAATAGAAGTTAAGCATACACAGAAACAAGGAGCCAAACCAAACACCTGTAACTGAAGAGCTCACTTCTGAACAACCAATGTGTCAGAAGAAATCAAAGAGGAAATCCAAATACTCCTGGAAAGAAATGATAATGAAGACACCAACTATCAGAACTTCTGGGACAAAGCGAAAGCTGTGTTAAGAGGAAAGTGCATAGCTCTGCAAGCATTCATCAGGAAAGAAAAAGGGCCCACATAAATATTCTGATTCACAGCTCAAAATATTAGAAAAAGACTAATAAAAAGGAGCCCAACCCAGGTAGAAAGAAGGGAAATAATAAAACTTAGAGAGGAAAGACATTTTTTACCTGGCTAGACATACATTCAGATGTGAAGGAAAGATATACAACTTCATTTATAAACAGCAACTCAGGACAACCATGCGAGCAAGCAGGTTTCCGGAAAGGATTCAGCACAATCGACCATATCCACACAGTAACCAAGCTCATAGAGGGTTGTAGAGAGTACAAGGTGCCGAACTGTCTCACGTTCATTGATTTACAGAAAGCCTTTGATTCTGTGGAGACTGAAGCAGTCATCGAAGCCCTAGTCAAACAGGGCGTTCAAACCCAATACATCAAGATCCTTCGTGAGCTGTATTACGGATTCACCACCAGGATCTCACCATTCTACAAAGTAGTGATCATTGATGTCAAAAGAGGGGTTCGACAGGGTGATACCATTTCACCAAAACTCTTCAGCGCCACCCTCGAGAACATCATGAGACAATTAGATTGGGAAGGAATGGGAGTGAAGATAGATGGTCGGCAACTACACCACCTCCGCTTCGCTGATGACATCGTTCTAATAACACCAAACATTAGCCAAGAGGCACAAATGTTGGCTGACTTTGACCGAGAATGTGGAAACATAGGTCTACAGCTGAATCTAAAGAAAACGATGTTCATGAAGAATGAACTAGTTCCAGAGGCCCCATTCACTCTCAATGGAACAAACGTCTCTGAATGCAGCAGTTATGTTTACCTAGGTCGAGAAGTCAACATGATGAACGACCTAAAACCTGAGCTGCGCAGGAAGAAGAGAGCGGCATGGAATGCCTTCAAAGGCATCGAAGAAATAGCTAAAAGGACAAAGAACTCCGGCTCCGGGCACATCTCTTCGACTCCACCATTCTCCCTGCATTAACATACGCCTCAGAGACCTGGGCCCTACGAAAGCAGGATGAGAATGCTATTCGGGTCTCCCAGAGAGGCATCGAAAGAGCTATGCTTGGAATATCACGTCTCACTCAAGTGAGTGAAGGAATCCAGAGTTCTGATCTCCATCGCTATTCCAGAATCAGGGATGCTGTCTCGTTTGCCAAGGCTTCAAAAATCAGATGGGCTGGACATGTAATGCAATTTGGAGAAAACCTCTGGACTAGAGCCATTAAAGACTGGATCCCACGGGATGTCAAAAGATCACGTGGCCACCCACCTACAAGATGGTCAGACTTCCTTGTTAAGACCCTGAAGGAACGGTTTGAGGCTCTTCATATTCCTGAATCAACCAGATGCCATTGGGCTACATTGGCACGTTGATAGGGTCCAATGGAAATGTTACTGGCGCCCGCTCAAGCAAATCGATGAATAATGGGATTCAAGTGATCAAGTGATCAAGAGAGGAAATCAATGAGTTAGAAACCCAAAAAACAATCCAAAAGATTAATGAAACCAAGAGCTGGTTCTTTGAAAAAATAAACAAGATCGACAAACCACTGGCAAGACTTGTTAGGACAGGGAAATAGAGAACCCAAATAAACAGAATCGGAAATGGAAATGGGGACATCACAATAGAAACCACAGAAATCCAAAATACCATCAGAAATTACTGAGGGTCTGTATGCCATGAAACATGAGAAATTAGAAGAAATGGATAAATCCATTTCTGCAGTTTATATGATTTAGAACCTAGATCACTGCAAGCTTTAAAATAATACTCTAATTTTCCTCCTGCTGATTTTATGGCGAGAGACTCACAGACATGGGGCAGAGCTGCCACCAGCTCTTCCTGTGTCCAGCTGCTCATGAGGCACCTGGGAGGGATGGTGGGTTCTAGCCCTGGCCCACCACCCCAGCAGAGCCTCGCAACAAGCCAGACAGCCCCCCACTCCATGAGGGCCCCCATTTTCTACATCCAGACTTCCCTTTTGTCAGAACTACACCCAGCAGAAGAGCCTATTACAGCCCAGCTAGCGCAGTTCATCAAGAAATGCTGGATTTATTTATTTTTATTTTTTAATTTTTTTTTGCTTTTGGGTCACACCTGGCGATGCTCAGGGGTTACTCCTGGCTCTGCGCTCAGGAATCACTCCTGGCGGTGCTCAGGGGACCGACCATATGGGATGCCGGGGATCCAACCCGGGCCAGCATAGGCCTGCCGCATGCAAGGCAAATGCCCTACCCACTGGGCTATTGCTCTGGCCCCAATAAATGCTGGATTTATAGGTGACTACAAGAGTATGCCACCAGCACCGCAGAGCCTGGCAAGCTACCAGTGTCATATTTGATATGCCAAATACCAGTAAAAATTATAGACCTCATTCCCATGACCTGACGGAATGGTTTGAGGCTACTTATGTTCCTGGAACAAGCAGATGCCCTTGGGCTCTACTAGCATGAGACAGGACATATGGAGATGTTACCGGTGCCCACTCGAGCAAATCGGTGATGAACGGGAAGACAATGATACAGTGATTATGACACCAATATCCAAGGTCTGATGAAACATGGATTAGGAGGTCTTGTCAAAAGTGGAAATTACCACAAACGTGTGGGAGTCAGAGGTTAGGTAAGACAAAGAAGGGAACATTGTGTTAATAATTGTCGAAAGTACTAACACCAACCTTGAACTGAGCATTAAATACAGGCAAAAAGATACACATGATAACCTCTAAGTCTATGTATTACAATCCACAATACGTATGAGAAGAGAGATGGAGAAAGAGAAAGAGAAAGAGAATGAGAAAGAGGAGAGAAGAGATAAAGAATCTGCCATAGAGGCAGGCTAGGGGAGGGGGAAGGAAATTGGGGACATTGGTGTTGGGAAATGGACACTTGTAGAGGGATGGGTGCTTCTATATGATGGAAACCCGAACATGAACATCTTTGCAATTGTATATCTCACGGTGGTATAATAAAATATTAAAAAAATAAAAATATATATATTCATCAAGAAATTCAACAAAAAGTCAACAAAATCCCATATAATGGGTCGGGGAAAATTGTTATAAGACCAGAGGCTATACTTTGTATGCAAGGTCACCAGTTTGATCCAAGACACCACATGTTTGATCCTGAGCACCACACAAAACAAAACAGGAAATGAGAAGTGTAAAAGTGATAAGAAATAAAAAGAAGACATCTTAGAAAATAAGAAAAAGAAGAAAATTGAAAAAATTATAAATGAGATTAACAATAATAATTAGATTTAAAAGTATTTTATATGGCATATTATAAATGAGATATTCGGTATATAGAAAATATTTAAATAGAGAAATAAGTACCTGGTTAAAGATTTTAAAATTGGGGCTGGAGCGATAGCCCAGCGGGTAGGGTGTTTGCCTTGCACGCGGCGGCCTATGCCAACTGGATTCAATCCCCAGCATCCCATATGGTCCCCTGAGCACTGCCAGGAATAATTCCTGAGTGCAGAGCCAGGAGTAACCCCTGAGCATTGCCAGGTGTGACCCAAAAAGCAAACAAACAAAAAAAGATTTTAAAATGTGAATTAAAAATGGAAAAAATTGTTTGTATTTATTAAATGTGTAATTTATAAATTTTAATAGTATTGAGATATAAAAATAAAGATGTTCGTATAAAACAAAAGGAATATTACTGGTTTTCAATGCTTTTAAGTAAATGAAGCAAGTCCTGGGTCCTAACATAATAGGCTGTTTTAATTAAATACCTAAGGCTGTACCTTCCAAGAAATATATACTTCTTTTTTCTAGGCTAATAAAAATGTTATATTTGAGTTTTGTTAATTTATAGTGAAAACAGGAATTTTATAGAAATTAGATATAGAATTTAGAGGCCAATTAAAAGTAATCTGCATTATAAGAAATATTAACATATTTAAAAATTTTATAAAAATGAAAGTATAAGGAAAAACACCTGCAAGTGCATATGCCACACACACACACTCACACACACAAACAAAAACAGATGTAGTGACAGTGCTAAACTGACAGAGTGGAAATGTCAAGCCTTTTAATATTTTTAATAATATATAAATAATGAGAACAAGAGAGATAGCAGAGCAGGTAATGTGATTGCTTTTCATGTAACAAACCCAGGTTCAGTCCTGGTAAACTCTTAAAAGGATCGCCTTTAACTCTTAAACCTGAGCAAAGAGTGGTCCAAGCAAAACAATCACTTGTATCAGTTGTCTTCCCGTTGTACATGGATTTGCTCCAGTAGTAACATCTCCATATGTCCTGTAACATGCTAGTGTAGCCCAAGGGCATCTGCTCACTCCAGGAACATGAATAGCCTCAAACCATTGCTTCAGGTCATGGGAATGAGGTCTATAATTGTTACTGGTTTTTTCAATATCAAATACAATAAGCAAAACAATACATGTAGCAAATTTTTTAGTCACCTACAATTGAATAAATGAAAAACATATATAAAGGAAAAAAATTTTTTAAAGTACAAAAATGTAACTTATTTTTAAATGTTTAATTCAAAGTCTAATTAACTTCCTCAAGATTTAATTTCAAGCAAGAATAGTCAAGAGAACAGAAAAAAAATACAAAGAAAGCAATGGAGTTATCTGAATATCTTTTACTATACATTATACCAAATTTATAAAATTAAATAAGTGCAATTTATTTAACTCTGCACTTGTGTTTTTGCAAGTGTCAAATATTTTGTTCTGGACATTTTGAATTACAATATAAAATATAAGATTGTGAATTTGTAGGCGATATTTCCTTACTAAAATAGTCTCACCAAAGAGTTGAAATTACAAAAAGAAACCTTCATATATTAAATGAAGAGATATTCATCAAGCTGGCACCTTCATTTTCTCTCTTTTTCTTGTCTTTTATGAATTATGTTAGATATAGTTTAGACAATCTCTTTACTAATATTTCTTTTCTTAAATGACAAACTGGATAAAGTTCTCATTATTTTCACTGGACTATCTCTCTCTCTTAGTGTTTCTTCTTATGTGTATGCTTTATAGTTGCATAAAGCTTCCTTCTAAATTTTTATTTTATATCATTATTACCTTTCTTTGCCTGTAATTGTTTTCAAAATCTTTTTTGGATGTATTTAAATACTTTTAAATTCCATTCAGAAATGTCGCTTTAAATTATAATATTCCCTTTAGTCAATTATCGATTTCTACATATTTAATATATTATGACTATTAACCCCAGGAATTTACATATAAGTAATTATTTTTATTATTTTCTTGTATTTATTTTCTGCACATATTTATGATTTTTGTTCACACATCTTGAACTTGAGATACTCTACACATTCTTAGTAATAAACCTTCAGACAGAATTCGTCATCATTTTTTTTAATAAATACACATTCCATGATTCTGTAAGTGAACCAGTTCTTGAACACTCTTTATAAAATAATTAAGAGCCTTGTCAGTAACAATGAATCATTGGCACTTTCAACTACTATATTTCCTTTCTAAAAAATTTCCTCCTCTCTGTGCTTTTTCTTTTTGTATTTCTGTTCTTCCCATTTCTATGTAGCGCTGCTATGATTTCCCTAAAGAAATTCTCAAATTTCCTAAAGAAATTCTCAAATTTCTTTTCTTCTTTATATTTCTCTCTTTTTCTTCTCTTCTCTTTCTTTCTTTCTTTCTCTCTTTCTTTCTTTCTTTTCTTTCTTTTCTTTCTTTCTTTCTTTCTTTCTTTCTTTCTTTCTTTCTTTCTTTCTTTCTTTCTTTCTTTCTTTCTTTCTTTCTTTCTTTCTTTCTTTCTTTCTTTCTTTCTTTCTTTCTTTCTTTCTTTCTTTCTTTCTTTCTTTCTTTTCTCTTTCTTTCTTTTTCTTTTCTTTCATAATACATCCCAGCAGTGTCCACTTCCCTACACCACTGTGTCAGTGTGCATTTCATTCCCCCCCCACCCTTGGTAAACTTCCTACTAAGGACCACTTTTCACTTTCTTCTGCCTTTAAGTATTTGTTAATACCTGGCTTTGTTACCTTAACCTCTCATATGAGAGAGATCATTTTGTGTAGGAATCTATCCTTAGTAACTTCACTCAGCACGATACTCTCCAGACCCATCCACACAGCAATGAATTGTATGATTTCATCTGTTCTTAATGCCTAGTAGTATTCCATTATCCATAGTGATCTGTGTACATTAGTTTCTTTTTCCAATCATCTCTTCTTGAACACTAGGTTGCTTTCATATTTGTGCTAATGTGATTAGTGCTGAAATGAGCATAGAAATGCAAATGTATTTTCTAAAAAAAGAGTTTCTGAGCCCTTGGGGTAAGTACTAGTTTCAGGGACAGAAAACAGCTTAACGAACTATACCATTAAACCAGTCTTATGAGAAATACTGAAGGAGCTTCTTTAAAAGGAAACACAAACTCTTCTGCTCTTGGGATTAGTTATAGCAATCATCCATGGTTTTTATGGTTGCCTTCTACTAGATTAAGAAAAGTTTGTTCACCCTCACCGCCCCTTAAGGTGTTACAAGTGTGTCTGTGGTACCTGGCTGCAATGGCAGGTGGCAGACAGGAGACAGGCTTATCTACACCCAGGGTTCTGACCCATGGGCCTTAGGATTGTTGATGGTCTGACATAGAAAAAGACTGGGCCCACTAGGCCCCTGATATGAACCCAGAGTCATAGCAGAGTCTGGCAAGCAACCGGTAGTGTATTAGATATGCCCAAAACACTAACAATAATAGGCTTCATTCCCAATGAATGGAGACATTATTAGCGCCGCTCAAGCAAATCGATGAACAACAGGAAGACAAGTGATAAGTGACTCCCAGATTGCTAAAGGATTTTATACATTTATACATTCACATTAATGAGTTAACATTTCATTTTGATTACATGTCCTATATATCATCATTTTTTCTTCTACACCTATAATTTTGTTGGTATCTTTTAATTATTATTGGAGACACTTAAGCAATGTTTATACTATTTTCTAACATAAACAAAATATTTATTTTAGTTAGATTTAAAAATTTATACTTTTATAGGTCTATTCATATTTCCTCTTAAATTTTTCTTAATTTTCTTCACTGCTATTAAATTTGACATTTGTAGGATTTATCTAATTCATTTAATAATTTAAAATGTATTCACACAAAATCATTGGTAATACTTATTTTCAATTTATTTTCCAGTAAAATAGTATAGTTTTTGAAAAAAAACTTTATTAATTTCTCATTGCTTTATAATTGTGTGAAATTCCAGGAAATTAGCTTTATTCATCCACATGTGTGAGAGTGTCACCATCTCCACATTTTACAAAAGACACCTGTCCCATATGTGAGATTAAAGTAAGAAACACAGTAAGGGAACAACTAACGGGTAAAGTCATCAGAACTATGGATTTTGTCCATAAAACTGAGTTTGTCTGGGAGTTACAGCACATCTGCATGGTATATTAACTATCACTGCAGTTACTTAGGTCACTTTTCAGAATTCATTCTTAGAATAAAATAATAAAATACTTTCAAAGTCACAGTATAGTAATTGGGAAGTAGAAGAATGATGCAATATAATGTTTACATATTTATTTTATTCTATTCAAATGACATTATAAGAACTTAAATATTCAGTAATGACTTCTTTTTATAATTAAAAAAAGCAATGAGCCAAATGATATTCCCAAGACATCTGAAATTAATATGATTAAATACAGCTAGCTTCGTGTGTACTATTTTTCTTATCTGGAAAATTGGTTATGCCTACTTAGAGTGCTCTTACTTATTCCCACCTACTACCTTTTAATTAAACAAACAGCTAAAATTTCAGCTAGGTGCAGAATTTCCTTTACTTGGCACTAATGCTTTGTACGTGGCATATCACCTGCCCTAGCTTTCTATTGTATGGATGTCAACAAAGGGATGTGTTGTAACTCAAGAATAAGCAGAAGGCTCTTTCATTGTGAAAAATCAAATTGGCTTCAACTGTGATTAGGTTACAAGCAGTTCCAGCTTTCTGATGACTGCTCCCTGCAGAAAATTGCTAGGTTGCTCTTTTTTTCTTCTTTCCTGTCACCTTAACTGGGTTTGGAGGCCCTTATAAGTCCAAAGCAATAGAACTTATGCAACCACAGTTTTCCAGTGTGAATTAATAGGCCAGATGTATTTAGCAGAACCGACCTTTGCTTTTTTATATTATGTCATTTTAATTGATGTGAACTTCTTTATCTAGGTTGCAGGTATTGGATTACTTCATAGTTCTTTATTGTAATCAGCAGGGTGTTAATTTGATTTTTTTTGACTTTCAAATTCTGTCATTTTCATTACAAGTTTCCTAATGAAAATCAATGGGGGAAAATAAATGAAACCACAATAACATAATCCAAAAACACCCACTATTTTAAAATTCTATAGTCCGTTGCTTTTGGTATTCATTGAATTATATCTCATTTGAAGTAGAATAATAAATGCATTTCTTAAAGGCACAAAATACAAAAAACTAATTGCCAATTGAATACATGTATAGAGTCAGCATTCATAAAAGAGAAGCTATTATATATCACAAATTAGGCATTTAGAAAATACTTTTAGCATAAAATATAAATGTATTATGTAATTATACAAATTTAAATATATAGTAATTAGTATCTCTGATAATAGTAGTAATTTTATGTTTAAGGATTTTTAATTTAACTATTCTTTTGACACAGTAAGACAAATGAATATCTTCAGTAGCTGCACTTATAAATTAGACAATCAGAAGAGGGGAAAGCGACTATTTCTAACTGCTTAACAACAATTATGTTTACAAAGTTCTCTAGTCTCTTCAAAATAAGTATTTACAAATGGGATTATATAAAACTAAAAAGCTTCTGCACCTCAAAAGAAACGGTGACCAAGATACAAAGACAATCCACAGAGTGGGAAAGGATATTCACCCAATACCCATCTGACAAGGGGTTAATATCCAGGATATATCAGGCACTGGTAGCACTCCACAAGAAAAAAACAGCCAACCCCATCAAAAAATGGGGGAGAAGAAATGAACAGAAGCTTCCAAAAAGAAGAAATTCGAATGGCCAAAAGGCATATGAAAAAGTGTTCTTCATCTTTAATCATCAGGGAGATGCAAATCAAAACAACAATGAGGTACCATCTCACACCACAGAGACTGGCACACATACAAAACAGCAAGAACAACCAGTGCTGGCGTGGATGTGGGGAAAAAAGGGACTCTGATCCACTGTTGGTGGGAGTGCCGACTGGTCCAGCCCTTTTGGAAAACAATATGGGCATTCCTCCGAAAACTAGATATTGAGCTCCCATTTGATCCAGCAATAGCACTCCTGGGAATATACCCGAGAGACCGAAAAACACATAGCAGAAACACTATCTGTACTTCTTTATTCATCTCTGCGCTATTCACTATAGCTAGAATCTGGAAACAACCTAAATGCCCGAGAACAGAGGACTGGCTAAAGAAACTGTGGTTCATCTACACTATGGAATACTATGCGGCTGTCAGAAAAGATGACATTATGAAATTTACCTGCAAATGGAGGGACATGGAGACTATCATGCTGAGTGAAATTAGTCAGAAGGAAAAGGACAGATATAGAATGACTGCATTCATTAATACGACATAAATAGATACCAGTGTTTTACTAAATGTGGGAAATGGTAATGGCAGATTAAGACTCACCATTGAATATACACAAAGAGACTTAAGTGATAAACTCTAAATATCTGCAGGGCTAGCCACAATGTGTAAAAGAAGAGGCAGAGAGATGCAGAGACAGAGAGAGAGACAGAGAGAGAAAGAGAGGAAACTGGGGTACCTGCGATTAAGGCAGCATGGGGGTGGGCAGGAGGGGGTGGGGTACATTGGTGGTGGAAATGGGGCACTGGTGGAGGGATGGGTGCTGGTATACTGTATTACCAAGAACCAATTATGATCACCTTTGTAATTGTATGTTTCACTGTGGTATAATAAAAAATTTAAAAAAAAAATAAGTATTTTAGCTGCCTGTTTCAATTCTGGTCACAAGTTTTTTAAAAAAAAGTTTTCTTATATCAAGAATCCAAGATTGTACAGTGATATACTAAACTGCAAAGATTACAAGACAAAAATTTACAATACTACAATTGTAAAGGTAAGGATGTCTTGGACCCAGCTATCTGGGTTGATCCCCCTTATCCCTTATGGTCCTTTGAATACTGCCAGGAGTAATTCCTGAGTGTAGAGCCAGGAGTAACCCCTGAGAATCACTGGGTGTGACCCAAAAAGTCCATTCCCCCTCAAAAAAAAATGGTAACTTCTGTGTGTATCTGATCATGTGAAAAAATTAAAAACAAAGACTATGGTGCTTCTTAAATACTTCTTAGAGCAGAATTTAGGGGAAATTTGGATTTTTTAAGTTGGTGGAAGCACTCATAACATTTACAGAAATCTTTGGTATTCTGTTTTAAAGAGTTCAGTAATTGTAAAACGGATATATAAAAAGACTGTGTTATTAGGTGTGTTTTATTACTGGCCTCTATTTTAAGCATCTTGTTCCTTAAAGCTTTTTTGAGTCTGAAAAACACCTGAAGGAATGTTATTAAACTGATTGCTTTAAGATTTTTTTTCTTTTGACAGATAATCCTTAAATGTTAAAATCTTGAATGTGTTACAGTAGTTGCGTCTTATCCATTGGGGAGGAGTTCCAAGGGCAGGAAGGTCGTGGGAGCCTGCAGATGAGTTCCAGGGCCCCAGTGTTCTCCTCTGTACCGCAGGAGAGCTGTATACAGCAGCATTAGCGGGTTTCATTTATGGCTTATGCGTGGCGAAAGTCTAGCAGTCGCTAATATAAGAGTGACAGCGATGTAATACGGAGTTATGTGGATGTGGATTCTCTGACTCAGTGTCTTAGTATGTATAATACTTGCAGGTCATCTAATGTTTTTTCAAACCCCCTACCCGCTGGGCTATCGCCTCCCGCAAATTCTTTCCCTTTTGAGTGTTACTTATATTATTACTTATTATGAAAGAAAAACAATCTGCTGCTCTTCCACCCAGCAGAAGAGCTGATCACAGCCCAGCTTGCACGGCTGCTTCCGCCACGCGGTTCATCAATAAATGCTGGAGATCAGAGGTGACTACAAGAGTATGCCACCTGCACGGCAGAGCCTGGCAAGCCTCCTGTGTCGTATTTGATATGCCAAATACCAGTAACAATTATAGTCCTCATTTCCATGATCTGATGGAATAGTTTGAGGCTTTTATGTTCCTGGAGCAAGCCCTTGGGCTCTACTAGCATGAGACAGGGCATATGGAGATGCTACTGGGGCCCGCTCAAGCAAATCGATGATGAACAGGAAGACAGTGATACAGTGAAGGATAATTATCTAGGGTAAACAAAAAGAGTAATATAATTTTCATATATCCTATATAATTGTTAAGTATTTAACCTAGGAATTAAAAAGGGGGCATAGAAAAGAGCCAGAAGCTTCTATAAAGCACAGTTCAAATGGCTAAAGACTGCCAGGCAGGGTTTTAGGGTCCTTTGCATAGCCCTTGCTGTCTGTGGTAACATTGCTGAGAAGTGGAGCCGATAAGAGCCTATACAGTCCAGTTTTATTACCCCATGCTCTCGGCCCAAGCTTATTGTCTTCATTATTATGACCATATGACCATATTTTAAGAAGACATGTTTAGAAACACATATCAGACCTATGGCAAGTTGACTACGTTGATGTGTTCAGAAGCTTCTCCATACCACTGTCTAAAACAAATTGAATGTCACTAAATTAAATTCTTGAGTTTTGGTAAAACAACTCTGAGTCACAAAACCAGAATGGTGGAAGACATATTTACACAGTGATGTAGGAGATCTCATTTCATTTTTCCTATTGATATGATTGTCTATACATCGATTAAGACCAAATTCAAATTGATCATAAATATAAGAGCAACTTAACATTTTAGAGTTAACTTTTTAATTGAAGTCACAGTATAATTCTGTCATCTTCTTGGTGCTAGTAAAAGTTACTGTCTCAGAAATATTTATTAGTTGAAGATTCTAAGAATCTAATTGTGTCAAATTCCAGGCTGAAGGCTTTGTTACAGAAGTGA